>JAIUJO010000224.1:709106-901602 GCA_023846275.1 Vanilla planifolia | reverse complement strand
AAGAAGGAGAAGAAAAAGATGAAGAAGAAGACAACAAAGAAGAAGATGAAGTAGAGAAGAAAGAAGAAGAAGAAGGAGAAGAAGAAGAAGAAGAACAAGAGGAGAAGAAGAAGAAGAAGAAGAAGAGGAAGAGGAAGAAGAAGAAGAAAAGAACAAGAAGACAAAGAAGGAGAAAAAGAACACAAAGAAGAAGACAAAGAATAGGAAGAAGAAGAAAAGTAGAAGAGAAAGAAGAAGAAGAACAGGAAGAAGAAGAAAACAAAGATTAAGAAAGGGAAGAAAAAAAAAGGAAGAATAAGAACAAGAACAAGACGAAGAAGAAGAAGAAGAAGAAGAGGAAGAAGAAGAAAAAGGTAGAAGAATAAAAAGAAGTAGGAGTAGAAGAAGAAGTAGAAGAAGAAGAACAACAAGAAGAATAAGAAGAGGAGGAAGAAAAAAAGAAGAGAAGAAGAAGAACAAGAAGCAGAATAGAAGAAGACAAGTGTTACAAAAGGAAAAAGTAAAGTAGAAGAGGAAAGGAATAAGAAGAACAAGACAAAGAAGAAGAAGAAAAAGTTGAAGAGAAGAAAACTAGGCGGCAGAAGAAGAGGAGGAAGAAGAAGCACAAGAAGAAGACGACGAGGAAGAAGATGAAGTAGAACAAATAGATGAAGAAGTTAAAAGAGAAGAAGAAGAAGAAGAAGAATGTTGATGAAGATGAATACTAAGAAGAAGAAGAAGAAGAAGAAGAAAAAGAGAAGAAGAAGAAGTAGAAGAAGGAGAAGGAGAAGAAGAAGATGAAGAAGATTAAGAAGAAATAATGAAGAAGAAGATGATGATGATGATTATGATGATGATGAAGAAGAAGAAGACAAAGAAGAAGAAGATGACCAAGAAGAAGAAGAAGAAGACAAAGATGAAGAAGTACCATAAAAAGAAGAACAAGAAGAAGACGAAAAAAAAAAGTACAATAAGAGGAAATAGCGGATATAGAATAACAATAATAATAATAATAACATTAAATAATAATCAGATGAAGAAGAAGGAGAAGTAGAAGTAGAAGTAGAAGTAGAAGAAGAAGAACAAGAAGAAGATGGAGAAGAAAGATGGAGAAGAGGAAGGCAAAGAAGAAGAAGGAAGAAGAAGGAAGATGAAAAGGATAAAAAGGAAGAAAAAGAAGCAGAAGAAGAAGAAGTACAGAAGATAAGAATAAGAATAAGAAGTGGAACGAGATGGCAAAGAAGAAGAAGAAGAAAAAGAATTAGAAGAAAAAGACGATGGCAACGAAGTTGTAGACGAAGAAGAAGAAGAGGAAGAGGAAGAAGAAGAAGAAGAGAAGAAGAAGAAGTAGACAACGAAGAAGAAGAAGTAGACGAAAAAGTAGAAGAAGATGAAGAAGAGGAAGACGAAGATGAGGAGGACGAAGAAGTCAAAGAAAAAGTAGAAGATCAAGACGAAGAAGAAGAAGAAGGGGAAGAAAAAGAAAAATATGAAGAAAAAGAAGAAGAGAGAAGAAGAAGTAGAAGAAGAAGAAGAAGTAGAAGAAGAAGAAGAAGAAGAAGTGGAAGAAGAAGAGCAAAAAGAAGAATAACAACAACAACGACAAGATGAGGAAGAAGAAGAAGTAGAAGAATAAAAGGAAGCTGGAAAAGAAGAAGAAGAAAAAAAAAGAAGAAGAATAAGAAGAAGAAGAAGAAGAAGAAGAAGAAAGAAGTAGTAGAAGAAGGAAGAAGAAGAGAAGAAGAAGAAGAAGGATTTTGATGATGATGAAGAAGAGACGAAGATGAACAAGAGTAAGAAAACAAAAAATTAAATGTAATAGAAGAAGAAGAAGAGATGATGATGATGATGATGATGAAGAAGACGAGGTTGATGAAGACGAAGAAGAAGACGAAGAATACAAAAAATGAAGAAGAAGATGAGGTAGAAGTAGAAAGAGAAAGAAGAAAAACTCTTCTCTATTATACTTCTCTTCTTTACTATGTTCTACCCTTCTACACTTTACTTTGCTGTTCTCTACTCTATTGTCCTCTCCTCTCATCTACTCTCCTTTGCTCTACTCTACTTTGCTCCACTCTCCTTTGCTCTTCTTTACTCTCCCTTACTAAACTCTACTCTACTCTACTTCACTTTACACTATTCTAGCCTTGCCTAGCTGAGCCTAGCCAACCTTATCCTTCCTTAGCTTAGCCTAACTAAAACTATTCTATACTTTACTCTACTATACTCTACTCTATTTTAATCTACTCTACTCCACCCTACTCTACTCTACTCTACTCTTCTGCAACCTAGCCTAACCTAGTCTAATTTAGTTCTACTATAGCCTCCTCTACTCTACTCTATTCTGCTCTACTCCACTCTACTCTACTCTACTCTACTATAGCCTAGCTTAACCTAAGCAAGCCAATCCTAACCTAACCTAACTCTACTCTGCTTTATTCTACTCTACTCTACTTAGCCAAACTCTGCTTAGCTCTTCTCTGCTCTACTTTACTCTTGTTTATTCTTCTCTACTCTAACTTAAGCCTAGCCTAGCCTAACATAGCTCTACTACACTCTACTCTACTTTATTATACTATAGTCTCCTTTACTCTAAGCTCGCTGAGCTTATCCTTGCCTAACCTAGACTGGCCTAGCTTAACCCAACCTAACCTAGCTCTACTCTACTCTATTCTAGTTTACTATACTCTACTCTACTCTTCTCTACTCTATTTTTAACCTAGCCTAGCCTAACTTATCCTTAACTAGCTCTACTCTACAAAACTCTACTCTACTCTACCCAAGTCTACTCTGCTCAACTCTACTCTACTCAAGCCAAATAGCCTATCCTAACCTAGTTCTACTCTTACTTTGCTCTACTGTGCTCTACTCTACTTTTCTCTACTCTACTCTGCTCAAAATTGCTCTGCTCTGCTTTCCTCTCCTCTCCTCTCCTCTACTCTCTGCTACTTTACTCTATTATACTCTACTTTACTCCACTCTACTATACTCTACTCTCATCTATTATACCCTACTCTATTTTACTCCATAATGCTCTACTCTACTCTAGCTTAGCTTAGCCAAACCTAGCCTAATTTAGCTCTACGATACTATACTCTACTACACTCTACTCTACTCTAGCCTAGCATACACTATCCTAGCATAGCATAACTTATCACTATTATACTCTACTCTACTCTATGCTTACTCTACCCTACTCTATCTTAGCCAAGCCTAACCTAGCTTTGCTTACTCTACTCCACTATACTTTTCTCTATACTACTCTACTCTACTTTTCTTTACTATACTCTACTATTCTACTCTATTTTGCTATGCTTACTCTGCTCTTCTCTACACTACTTTATTCTACTCTACTATGCTCCACTATACTCTACTCTACTTCACTCTCTTTTACGCTACTCTACTTTACTCTACTCTACTTTACTCATCTTTAGCCTATCCTAGCCTTGCCTAGTCTAACAAAGCTACACTTTCCTCCACTCTACTCTTTGCTACTCTCCTCTACTCTAGCCTAGCCTACCCTAGAATGGCCTACCCTAGCCTACCTTAGCCTAGCCTAACCTAATCTTACTCTGTTCTACTTTACTCCAACCTAACCTAACCAAGCCTTACCAAGCTTTACTAAACTCCACTCTATTATACTCTGCTCGAGCTTAACCTTGTTGTGCCTAGCCTATTTGATCTTAGCCTAAGCTTTGTCTACTCTGCTACACTATGCCTTGCTCTGTTATGCTATTCTTTGCTCTACTCTACTCAGCTCTTCTCTACACTGCTCTACTCTGTACTCTAACTTAGCATAGCCCAACCTAGCTGTACTCGACTCTACTTTACTCAAGCCTACCCTAGTCTACTATAACCAAGCCTTACCTTTCTTAGCTTAGCCTACCTTAATCTACTCTAATCTAGCCTAGCATAGCCTAAAAAGGCTCTACTCGACTCTACTCTATAATCTCTACTCTGCTCTACTTATGTCTATTCTTCCCTGCTCTACAATACTCAATTCTACTCTAGCCTTATTTAGCATAACATAGCCATGCCTAAATTTACTTAACTCTGCTCAACATTAGTCTATGCTATTCTACCTACCATAATAACTCTACTCTAGCCTAGCCCTAGCCTACCTTAGCCTAGCAAAGCTTAGCCTAACTTTGCCCAACCAAGCCATGCTCTACTCTACTCTACTCCACTCTTCTCTGCTCTACTGTACTTTACTCTACTCTAACCCAGAAAAACCTAGCCAAGCCTAACCTAGCTCCAATCAACTCTACTCTACTCTACACTACTCTACTCTGCTAATCTTTGCTCTACTCTGCTTTGCTATACTCTACTCTAAATTAGCCAAGCCTAGATTAGTCTATCCTAACTTAATCTAGCTCTACTCTACTCTACTCTACTCTATTATGCTCTACTCTACTCTACTATACTCCACTCTACTCTAATCTAATCTACTCTAACCTAGCTTAACATAGGCTAACTTAGCCAGACCTACATTTGCTCTACTCTGCACTTCTCTACTTGACCCTACTCGACTCTACTCTGTTCTACTCTATTATTCTCTAATATGCTCTGCTCATCTCTACTCTATTTTGCTCTACTCTACTCTACTCTACTCTACTCTAGCCTAACCTAGCCTAGTTGAATTAAGCACTACTCTACTCTACTCTTCTCTAACCTAGCTTAGCCTAGCCTACCCAAGCCTAACATAGCCTACCCTAGGCTAACCTAACTTTACTCTACTCTACTCTACCATATTATACTTTACTCTACTCTACTATACTCTACTCTAACCTATTATAACCTCACCTAGCTCTACTCTACTCTAGCCTAGCCTAGCTCTACTTTACTCTTCTCTACTCTACTCTGCTTTGCTCTACTCTACACTAATTTACTCTATTCTACTCTTCTTTACACTATTCTAGTCGGATCTACTGTACTCTACTCTACTCTCCTTTACTCTACTATACTTTACTATATTGTACTCTACTCTACTCTACTCTACCCAAACATAGCTTAGCCTAGTCTAACCTAAAGTAGCTCTACTATACACTATACTAATCTACTCAATTCTACTCTGCTCTACTCTACTCTACTCTGATCTACTCTTATCTGCTCTTCTCTGCTCTACTCTACTCTGCTCTACTGTACTCTAGCCTAGCCAAACATAGCTCTACTCTACTCTATTGTACTCTATTATATTCTTCTTTATCCTTCTCTACTCTAGCCTAGCCTAACTTAACTCTACTTTATTCTACTATGGTCTACTCTACTCTACACTGCTCCACTATTCTCTACTTTTCTCTGCTTTCCTCTACTTTACTACTCTCTTCTTTGCTTTGCTGTGGTCTTCTCTACTCAGCTTGCTCTATTTTGCTCTACTGTACTTTGCTCTGTTCTATTTTTCAATGCTCTGCTTTACTCTACTCTACTCCCCTCTCCTCTCCTCTCCCCTCCACTACTCTCCTCTCCTCCCCTATCCTCTCCTCTACTCCACTCTACTCCACTCCACTCTACTCTACTCTTCTTTACTCTTTTCTACTCTACTCTACTCTAACCTTGCATAATCCAATTCTGCAATACTCTACTATACTATACTCTACACTAGCCTTGCCTAACTTAGCCTAGCATAGCTTACCCTATCGTAAGCTAGTCTAACCCATCTCAACTTTATTCTACTCTACTCTAGCCTAGCCTATCCTAGCCTATCTTAACTTTAATATTCTCCACTCTACTTTGCTCTACTCTACTCTACATGGTCTTACTCTATTCTACTCTACATTACTCTGCTATGTTATTTTGGCCTGCTCTACTCTCCTCTCCTCTACTTTACTCTACTATATTCTACTCTATATCTACTCTATCCTACTCTAGCCTTACTTAGTCTAGCCTAACCTACCTCTCCTCTACTCTACTCTTGTTTAGTCTAGCCTAACCTCCCCTAGCATGGCCTATCCTTGTGTAGCCTAGTCTAACCTAGTTGTACTTTATTATACTCTTCCCTACATCAGTCTACTCTACTCTATTATACTGTACTCTATTATTACCTAGCCCAGTCTAGCCTAACTAAGCTCTACTCTACTCTATTATAGCCTAACCTTGCCTAGGCTGAACTAGCTCTACTATACTCTACTATGTTCTACTTTACTCTATTCTACTCCACTCTTCTCTACTATACTCTACTCTATTCTAGTCTACTTTACTATATTCTACTCTACTCTACTTTATATTACACACTAGTCTAGTCTAACTTAGCATAGACTAACTTAACTCTATTCTACTCTGCTCTACTCTACTCATCTTTACTCTACTTTGCTCTACTCTACTATGCTCTACTCTACTATATTCTATCTTGCTCTGCTATACTTTTTTCCACTCTGCTTTGTCTTCCTCTGCTTCTCGCTACTCTAATCTACTCTACTCCAGCCTAGCCTAGCCTAGCTTAGCCTAGCCTAGCTTAATCATATACTACTCTACTCTACTCTAGTCTACTGTACCCTATGCTACTCTGCTCTAGCCAAGCCTAACCATGCTTTACTATACTTTACTCTACTCTACTCTACTTAACTCTACTCCATCTTAGCCTTGTCTTACCTTGCCTAGCCATGCTTAGCTTAAGCTAGCTTTGCTCTGTCTCACTCTACTCTGTTATGCTCTACTCTTCATTACTCTACTCTTCTCTGCTCTACTCTACTCTACACTTCTCTACTCTACTCTACTCTATACTCTAGCCTAGTTTAGGCTAACCTAGCTCTACTCTACTCTACTCAACTAAAGCCTAGCTTAGCTTAGCCTAGCCTAGCCTTGGCTTGCTTAGCCTAGCCTACCCTAACTCTACTCTACTCTTCTTAACTCTTCTATACTCTACTCGACTCTGCTCTGTTCATTTCTACCCTACTCTACTCTACTCTAGCCTTGCCTAGCGTAGCTTAACCTAGCCTATCTTAACTCTACTCTACTCTAGTCTACTCTAGTCTAGTCTAGTCTACTCTACTCTAACCTAGCCTCACCTATAATATCCTAGCTTAGCCTAGACTAACTTAGCCCAACTGAGCCATGCTTTACTTTACTCTACTCAACTTTACTCTACTCTTCTCTACTCTGCTCTACTTTACTATAATCTACTCTACTTTACTGTACTATAACCTAACCAAGTATAACAAAGCATAACTAGCTCTACTATAGTCTATTCTACTCTACTCTACTTTTCTCTATACTACTCTCCTCTAGCATAGCCTAGGCTAACATAGCTCTGCTATACTCTACTTTATTCTACTCTTCTTTACTTTTCTTTTCTCTACTTTGTTCCCCTCTACTGTACTCTATTTTGATCTGTACTACTCTACTCTGCTCCACTCCACTTTGCTCTGCTCTAGTCTGCTTCAATATGCTCTACTCGTCTTTACTGCGCTTTCCTCTGTTATGCTTTGCTCTTCTATGTTCTATTATTTTATACTCTACTCTTCTCAATTCTACTCTGCTCTGCTCTACACTACTCTACTCTACTCTACTCTATTCTACTCTATTCTAGCCTAGCCTAACCTAAACTAAGCTAAACTAGCTCTACTCTACTCTAGCCTAGCCAAACCTAACCTAGTATAACCTAACCTAGCCTAACTTTGCTCTACTGTACTATACTCAAGCCTAGCTTAAGCAAACCTAGCTCTGCTTTGCTATACTCTTCTGTGCTCTACTCTACTCTACTCTACTCTACTATGCTCTACTCTACTCTACACTACTTTAATATGCTCTACTCAAGCATGGTTTAGCTGAGCCTTGCATAGCCTAGCCTAACCAAGCTCTACTCAACTCTGCTCTACTCCACTCTACTCTAACCTTGCCTAGCCTAACCAAGCTCTACTCTGTTATGCTTTACTCTACTCTGCTTTGCTCTACTCTACTCTACTCTACTCTACTCTACTCTACTTTACTCTACTCTAATCTGCTATACTCTACTTCACTCTACTCTACTCTGCTATGCTTTACTCGACTATACTTTACTTTGCTCAACTTTATCCTAGCCTAAAATAAGCTAACCTAGCTCTACTCTACTCTACTCTATTCGAGATAACCTAGCCTAACTTAGCCTAGCCTTGGTTAGCCTAACTAAGCCTAGCCTAACCATGCTCTAATCTACTCTGCTCTGCTCTACTCTACTCTGGTTTGTTCTACTTTGTTATGTTCTGCTCTACTCTACTCTACTCTAATTTAGCCAAGCCAAGCTTAGTCTAACCTAACCTAACCTAGCTCTACTCTACTCTAATCTACTCTACTCTACTTTACTCCACTCTAGTCTACTATACTCTACTCTAACTTTGCCTAACCTAGTCTAGCTAGCCTAACCTAGCTCTACCCTACTCTTCTCGGCTCTTCTCTGATTTGCCCTACTCTACTATGCTCTACTCTAGTATTCTCTACTCAGCTCTGCTCCTCTCTACTCTATTATGCTCTACTATACTTTGCTCTGCTCTACTCTAGCTTAGCTGAACAAAGCTCTACTCTACTCTGCTATACTATACTTCTCTCTACTGTACTCTAGCCTAACTACAAGCCTAGCCTAACCTAACTCTACTCTACTCAACTATACTTTGTTCTACTCTACTCTACTCTACTCTAATCTAGCTTAACCTAGCCTAACCTAGCTCTAATCTACTCTACTCTGCTTTACTCTATTTTAATCTACTATACTCTAACTTAGCCTAGCCTTGCCAAGCACAACCTCGCCTAACCTAGCTTAGCCAAACCTAACTCTATTCTACCCTACTCTTCTCTCTTCTTCTCTACTCTATTCTAATCTGCTCTTCTTTGCTCTACTCTGCTTTTCTTTGCTTTACTTGGCTATGCTCTGCTCGACTCCACTCTACTATACTCTACTCTAATCTACTCTACTATGCTCTCTTCTCCTCTTGATTCCTCTCTTCTCCTCTCATCTACTCTAATCTACTCTACACTAGCCTAGATTAGCCTAGCCAAGCTTAACGTAGGTCTACTCGACTCTATTTTACTCTACACTACTCTATTATACTCTAACCTAACCTAGCCTAACCTTGCTCTACCATACTCTACTCTGTTGTATGATATTCTACTCTACTCTACAATAGCAAAGCCTAATCTAACCTAAGTCTACTCTGCTCTACTGTACTCTGCTCTCCTCTTCTCTATTATACTTCTCTCTTCTTTACTATGTTCTACTATTCTACACTCTACTCTGATCTTATCTACTCTACTGTCCTCTCCTCTTTTCTACTCTCCTTTGCTCTACTCTACTCTACTCCACTCTGCTCTGCTCTGCTCTACTCTCCCTCACTAAACTCTACTCTACTTTACTTCACTTTACACTATTCTAGCCTAGACTTGCTGAGCCTAGCCAACCTTATCCTTCCTTAGCCTAGCCTAACTAAACTATTCTATAGTTTACTCTACTCTAGTCTACCCTATTTTAATCTACTCTACTCCACCATACTCTACTATACTCGACTCTACTCCAACCTAGCCTAACCTAATCTAATTTAGTTCTATTATAGCCTACTCTAACCTACTATAGCCTAGCTTAACCTAAGTAAGCCAATCCTAGCCTAACCTAACTCTACTCTGCTCTGTTCTGCTCTGCTCTACTTAGTCAAACTCTGCTTAGCTCTTCTCTGCTCTGCTTTACTCTGGTTTATTCTTCTCTACTCTAACTTAGCCTAGCCTAGCCTAACCTCGCTCTACTATACTCTACTCTACTTTATTATACTCTAGTCTCCTTTACTCTAAGCTAGTTGAGCTTATCCTAGCCTAACCTAGACTGGCCTAGCTTAACCCAACATAACCTAGCTCTACTATACTCTATTCTAGTCTATCATATTATACTCTACACTTCTCTACCCTATTTTAACCTAGCCTAGCCTAACTTATCCTCAACTAGCTCTACTCTACTCAAGCCAAGCACATCCTATCCTAACCTAGCTCTACTCTACTTTGCTCTGCTGTGCTCTACTCTACTTTGCTCTACTCTACTCTACTCTACTCCATTATGCTCTACTCTGCTCAAAATTGCTCTGCTCTTCTCAGCTCTCCTCTCCTCTATTCTCCTCTACTCTACTCTATTATACTCTACTTTACTCCATTTTACTATACTCTACTCTCATCTACTCTACTCTATTCTATTTTACTCTACTCTAGCTTAGTCTAGCCAAACCTAGCCTAATCTAGCTCTACGATACTGTACTCTACTACACTCTACTCTACTCTAGCTTATGATAGCCTAGCTTAGCATACACTATCCTAGAATAGCATAACCTATCTCTACTAAACTCTACTCCACTCTATGCTACTCCACTCAACTCTACTCTATTATACTCTATCCTAGCCAAGCCTAACCTAGCTTTGCTTTACTCTACTCTACTATACTTTTCTCTATACTACTCTACTCTACTCTACTTTTCTTTACTATACTCTACTATTCTACTCTACTTTGCTATGCACTACTCTGCTCTCCTTTATCCTCCTCTACACTACTTTATTCTACTCTTTTATGCTCCACTATACTCTACTCTACTTCACTCTCGTCTATGCTACTCTACTCTACTCTGCTCTACTCATCTTTAGCCTATCCTAGCCTTACCTAGTCTAACCAAGCTACACTTTTCTCTATTCTACTCTTTGCTACTCTCCTCTACTCTAGCCTAGCCTAGCCTACCTTAGCCTAAGCTTGCCCTGCTCTACCACACAATGACTTGCTCTATTATGCTATTCTCTGCTGTACTCTACTCAGCTCTTCTCTACTGTTCTCTACTCTGTACTCTAACCTAGCCTAACCTAGCTGTACTCTACTCTACTTTACTTAAGCCTACCCTGGTCTACTATAGCCAAGCCTTACCTTTCTTAGCTTAGCCTACCCTAATCTATCGTAACCTAGCCTAGCTTAGCTTAACTAAGCTCTACTCTACTTATGTCTACTCTTCCCTGCTCTACTCTACTCTACTTATGTCTACTCTTCCCTACTCTACTCTACTCTACTCTACTCTAGCCTTATTTAGCATAGCATAGCCTTGCCTAACTTTACCTAACTCTACTCTAAATTAGTCTACTCTACTCTACTTTACTCAACTCTACCATACTAAACTCCACTCTAACCTAACCCTAGGCTACCTTAGCCTACCAAAGCTTAGCCTAACTTTGCCCAACCAAGCCTTGCTCTACTCTACTCTACTTAACTTTACTTACCCCATTCTTCTCTACTTTACTTTGCTCTACTCTTCTCTAACCTAGCCAAACCTAGCCAAGCCTAGCCTAACTCTACTACTCTACTCTACTGTACTTAACTCTACTCTATACTACTATGCTCTACTCTACTCTGCTTTGCTCTACTCTGCTCTATCCTACTCTACTCTACATTAGCCAAGCCTAGATTAGTCTATCATAACTTACCTCTACTCTACTCTACTACGCTTTACTCTACTCTACTATACTCCACTCTACTCTAATTTAATCTACTCTAACCTAGCTTAACGTAGGCTAGCTTAGGCTGACAAAGCTTTGCCCTACTCTGCTCTTCTCTACTTGACCCTACTCGACTCTGCTCTGCTCTACTCTATTCTCTAATATTCTCTACTCATCTCAACTCTACTTTACTCTACTCTAGCCTAGCGTAGTTGAATTAAGCACTACTCTACTCTAGCTTACCCTAGCTTAGCTTATGCTAGCAAGGAATAACCTAGCTTAGCTTAACCAAGCTCTACTCTACTCTACTATACTCTAACCTAGCTTAGCCTTGCCTAACTTACCTCTATTCTACTCTAGTCTATTATACTAAACTAAGTTTTATTCTATTCTACTCTAACAAAGCCTAGCCTTACCTAGTCCAACCTTGCCTATCCCAATATAGCCTAATTGAGCTCTACTTTGCTCAACTTTTCTTTGTTGTGCTCTACTCTACTCTCTACTCTACTTTACTCTACTCTGCTTTACTCTAGCTTAATCTTGTTTTGCTTAACCTTACCTAGCCCTACTCTACTCTCCTCTACTTTACTCTACTCCATGCTACCTAAGCATAACCTAACCTAACCAAACCTAGCCTAGCCTAACCTACCTCTACTAAACTCTACTTTAATAAACTCTAGTCTACTCTAACCTAGCCTAGCCTAACCTAACTCTACTCTGCTCTACTCTAGTCTACTCCATTATAGCCTAGCCTAACTTAGCTCTACTCTACTCTACTTTGTTCTAATCTACTCTACTGATCTCTACTCTATTATACTCTACTCTAGCCTAGCATAACCTAACTTGACCTAGCTCTATAATACTCTATGCTACTCTACTCTACTCTACTCTAGCCTTAGCCTAACCTTACCTTGCCCAGCCTAATCTAACCTAACCTAGCTTAACCTAACTCTGCACTACTCTACTTTATTATGTTATACTCTACTTAGCTCTACTCTACTGTACTCTACTTTACTTTAATTTACTCTACTCTACTCTACTTTTCTCTAGCCTAGCCTAGCAAAGAACTACTTTACTCTACTTCACTATACTCAACTCCACTCTATTTTTCTCAACACTACTTAATAATACTCTAGCCTTGCCTTTACTTTACTATACTCTACTATATTCTACCCTACTCTACTCTACTAGAATCTATTTTACTCTACTCTACTCAAACCTAGCATTGGCTTGACTAACCTAGCTCTACTCTAATGTACTCTACTCTTGGTTAGCCTAGCCTAACCTCGTATTACTCTACTCTGCTTTGCTTTATTTTTTTCTTCTCTGCTTTGTTCTATACTATTCTTCTATACTTTTTCCTGGCATAGCCTCGCCTCACCTGGCCTAAATCTACTCTACTCTACTCTGCTCTACTCTACTTTACTCTACTCAACTCTACTCTACCCTTGACAAGCTTATCTTAGCCAAGCTTAACCTTGCTTAAATTAGCTAAACCTAACATAGCTCCACTCTGCTATACTCCATTCTTTCCAGTCTACTCTAACCTAGCCTAGCCTAACCTATCTTTACTATACTCAATTCTACTCTACTCTACTCTACTCTACCTTAGCCTAGCCTAGTTTACCAAAGTATAGCTTAGCCTAACCTAATCTAGCCCTACTCCTCTTTACTCTGCTCTATTTTATAGTACTCCAATATTTTACACATTACTCTACTTTTCTCTAAATTTTCCTAACCTATCCAAGCCTAACATTGCTCTACTCTATTCAACTCTATGTTGCTCTACTCCACTTCATTCTAGCCCAACCTAGCCTAAACTAGCTCAACTCTTTTAAAATCTACTCTACTCTTCTCTACACTACTCAACTCTACTCTACTCTACTCTTCTTTGCTCTACTCTACTCTACTTTTCTCTACTATACTCTAGCCTACACTAGTCTCACCTTGCTCTACTCTGCTCTACTCTACTCTGCTTTACTCTACTCCACTCTAGCCTAGCCTACCCTAGCCAAGCCAACCCCAACCTAGCCTAGCCTAACCTTACTCAAGTCTACTCTAGTTTACTCTACTCTACTATGCTCTACTCTACTTTACTACACTCTATTACACTTTAACCTAACTTAGCCTAGCCTAGCCTAACGTAGCTCTATCTGACTCTACTCTACTCTAGCCTAGCCTAAACTAGCTTAGATTGACCTAGCTCTGTTCTACTCTGTTGTGCTTTGATTAACTTTTTATTGCTTTACTCTGCTCTACTCAACTCTACTCCTCTCTACTCTACTCTACTCTAGCCTAGCTTAGCCTAGCATAGCCTGGCTTAGCCAAAAATAGCTCTACTCTTCTCTACTCTATTATGCTCTCCTCTACTCTACTCTCATCTACTATACTTTGCTCCAATTTTCTCTACTCTACTCTACTTTGTACTACACTTGCCTACTCTACATTACTCTTTTCTACTCTTCTTTAGCCTAGCCTAGCCTAACTGAATCTAGCTCTACTAGACTCTAATCTAGCAATGCCTAACCTAGCCTAGCCTAGCTTTGCCCTACCTTGCTTAGGTTAACCTTGCTTTACTCTTCTCCACTCTATTGTACTATACTGTACTCTACTCTACTCTAATCTACTCTGCTCAACTCAACTCTAACTAAGCTTAGCATAACCTAGCTCTACTCTACTCTACTATGCCTTTCTCTGGTCTACTCTGCTTTGTTCTGCTCTTATCTACTCTACTTTGCTCTTCTCTGCTCTACTCTACTCTACACTACTTTACTCTTCTTTGCTCTGCTAAACTCTACCCTAACCAACCTTAGCCTAGCCTTATTGAGCTTTCCTCTGCTTTACTCTACTCAATTCTATCTTAACCTTGCGTAGCCTAGTTTAGCCTAACCCAACCTAGCCTAACCTAGCTCTACTCTACTCTACTCTACTCTACTGCACTCTACTCTAACCTAAACTTGCATAACATAGCTCTCCCTCACTCTACTATACTCTAGCATAGCCTAGCCTAAACAAGCCCTGCTCAACTCTACTGTGCTATGCTCTTCTTTTTATTGCCCTAATCTACTCTACTCTACTCTACTCTACTCACCTCTACTCTTCTCTACTCTGCTTAGTTGTGCTCTACTCTACTCTAATCTTCTCTACTCTACTCTATTGTACTCTAGCCTAACCTAACTTAGCTCTGCTCTACTATACTTTAGCCTAGCTTACCCTAGCCTAGCTTAACCTAATTCTACTCTTTGCTCGTCCACTAGACTCTACTCTTATCTAACCTAACCAAGCCTTGCCTACCAAGCTCTACTCTACTCTAGTCTAGCCTAGCCTAACCTAGTTCTACTTAGCTCTTTTTTGCTCTACTCTACTTTACTCTTTTATAGCCTGGCCTAGCCTAACCTAGCTCTACTCTACTCTACTCTACTCTATTATACTCTACTCTATTCTACATTACTCTAGTCTACTCTAGCCTATCTTAGCATAGCATTGCCTATCCTAGTGTAACCTAGCTCTACTTAGCTCTACTTTGCTCTGCTCTGCTCTTATATTCTCTACCCTATAATAGTCTACTCTGTACTACTCTTCTCTACTCAACTTTACTCTACTTTATTTTAGCCTAGCCTTTTCTAATCTAGCCTACCCTAGCCAAGCTTACTCTAACCAAGCTTTACTCTACTTTGCTCTATGCTTCTCTACTCTACTCTGCTTTGCTCTACTCTTCTTTACTCTACTTTGGTCTTCTCTGCACTACTTTACTTCATTCTACTTTATTATGCTCTATTCTTTTATGCTCTACTCTGCTCTACTCTACTCTACTCTACTCTACTTTACTCTAGTATAACCTAACCTAATTATACTTTACCTACTTTACTCTACTCTACTCTTCACTTTCCTTTCTTAGCCTAGCATAACTTAGCCTAGCCTGGTCTAACCTAGGCTAACCTTACCTAGCTCTACTCTACTCTACTCTACACCACTCTACTCTACTCTACTCTATTATAACCTTGCCTAGCCTAGCCTTGCCAAGCCATACACTGCTCTACCTTACTTTACTTTACCCTAGCTTAGCCTATTCTAGCATGGCCTAGCCTAACTTTGCTCTACTCTTCTCCATTCTACTTTTCTTTGCTCTACTCTACTTTATTATTCTCTACTCTGCTCTATCTACTTTGCTCTGCTTTACTTTACTCTATTACACTCTAGCATAGCCATGCCTAACTTAGCTCTACTCTACTCTGCTCTACTTAACTCTACTTAATTCTACTCTAGCTTAGCCTAGCCTATCTTTTAGCTTAACATAGCCTTTCCTAAGTTAGCCTAATCTAGCTCTACTCTAAAATTCTCTAGCCTAATTGAGCCTAACTAACACTAATCTACCTCTACTCTACTCTTCTCTACTTAGCTCCACTCTACTCTGCTCTATGCTAGCATAACCTAGCCTAGCCAACCTTATCTTAGCCTTACCGAGCTTAGCCTAACCTAGCTCTACTTTGCTCTGCTCTACTCTACTCTACTCTAGTCTACTCTTACCTAGCCTAGCCTAACACAACCTAGCTTAGCCTAGCTAACTTAGCTCTGTTCTTTTCTGCTCTACTTTGCTCTACTCTACTCTCCACTACTCTACTTTTCTCCACTTTGCTTTACTGTACTCAACTATACTCTACTCTACTCTACTATACTTTACTCTTCTCTACTCTACTCTGGCTTTGCTAGCTTAGCCTATCCTATCTTACCTTAGCCAAGCCTAACCTCGCTTAACCAAGCTCTACTCTACTTTACTCTAATCTACTCAAATCTAGTTTACTCTAGCTTAGCAAAGCCTATCCTAGTCAAAAATAGCTCTACTCTACATTACTCTACTCTGATCTGGCTTACTCTAGCAAAACCTAGCTCTACTCTGCTCTACTCTACTCTGCTCTACTCTGCTTTGCTCTACTCTCCTATTGTCTAACTTAGCTGACCCTAACCTAGCTCTACTATACTTTACTCTACTACACTCTACTAAACTCTAATCTACTCTACAATACTCTACTCTACACTTCTCTACTCTAGTATAGCCTAACCTTACCTAGCCTTGCTTAACCTTGCTCTACTCTACTTTACTACACCATAATATACTCTACTCTACTCTACTTTATTCTACTCTACTCTATTCTACTCTACTCTACCTTACTCTACTCTACTTTATTCTACCCTAACCTATCCTAGCCTATCTCACCCTAACATAGCTTTACTCTGCTATAGTCTTCTCTACACTGCACTACTTAGCTCTATTCTACTCTGCTCCACTCTACTCACTTTGCACTACTCATCTCTACTCTGCTCTGCTCTACTTTGTTATGCTCTTCTTTACTCTACTTTACCCTAGCTTAGCATAGGCTAGCTAAGTATACTTTACTTTACTCAACTCTACTCTACTCTTCTCTACTCTACTCTAATCTACACGATTCTAGCCTAGTCCAGCCTACCCTAGCCTAACATATCTCTACTCTACTCTGCCCTACTCTACTCTACTCTACTATATTGTACTCTACTCTAGTCCACTTTACTCTACTCTACTCAACCCTAACCTAGCCTAACCTAACTTAGCTCTACACTACTTTACTCTAGCTTAGCCTAGCCTAGCCAAGCCTAGCTTTGCATAGCTTAGCCTAGCCTAACTCTACTCTACTATGTTGGCTCAACTCTGCTCATTTTTTATCTACTCTACTCTGTTTTGCTTTTTAATACTCTACTTAGCTCTACTCTACTTTATTCTATTATGCTCTACTCTAGCCTAATTTAGACTCGCCTACTAGAATAACTTTGCTCTACTCTACTCTAGTCTACTCAATCCTAGCCTAGCCTACTTTCGCTTAGCCAATTGTAGCCTAACCTAGCTCCACTCTACGTTTACTTTACTCTACTGTACTACACTTTAATCTACTATATTCTACTCTACTCTATTATATCTTAGCTTAGCCTAGCCTAGCCTAACAAAACTCTACTCTACTCTTCTCTACTCTTGCCTAACCTAGCCTATCCTAGCCTAACCTTACTCTACTTTGCCTTGCTCTACCATACTTTGCTCAGCTCTACTCTACACTACTCTACTCTACTCTGTATTACTCTTCTTTACTCTACTCTATTTTATTGTACTCTAGCCCAGCCTAGGCTAACTTAGCTCTTCTATACTCTACTCAAATCTACTCTACTCCACGCTTACTTAGTCTAGCCTACCTTAGCTTAGCCTAGCCTAACTTAGCCTTGTCTAGCCTAGCTCTACTCTACTCTGCTCCACTCTAACCTAGCCTTGCCTAGCCTAACCATGCCTAACCAAACCTAGCTCTACTCTACTTTACACTTCTCTACACTACTCTACTATACCATAGCTTAACTTTGCCTAGCCTATTTTAGCCTCACATAACCTAACCTAACCTAGCCTTACTCTACTCTACTATAATATACTATACTATACTCTAGTTTACTCCACTCTACTCTACTCTACTCTACTCTAACCTTACCTAGCCTTACTTTGCCTGTCCTAGCTCTACTCTTATTAGCTCAGCTCAGCTCTGCTCTACTCTGCTTTGCTCTACCCTACTATACTCTTCTCTACTCTTTTTTGTTCTTCTTTGCTTTAATCTACTCTACTCTACTCTGCTATACCCTACTCTGCTCTGCCTTGCTATGCTCTGCTTTGTTATGCTCTACTCTACTCTACTCAATTCTTCTCTACTCTAGCCTAGCCTAACCTAGTTTTACTCTACTCTACTCTACTCTTACCTAGCCTAGCTTAGCCTAGCATAGCATAGCATAACCAAGTTCTACTCTACTATACTCTTCTTTTCTCTTCTATGCACTATAATGCTCTGCTCTACTCTACATTGTAGTACTCCACTCTTTTACTCAGCTCTACACTACTCCACTTTGCTTTACTCTGCTCTATTATGCTCTCCTATCTTCTCTTCTATTCTACTCTACTCTACTCTTTACATTACTCTACTCGACTTTACTCTACTCTACTTTACTCCACTCTACTCTACTTTAAACAAACCAAACTTAACCTAACCTAGCTTTTCACAACTCTACTCTGCTCCACTCTAGCTTAGCCTTTCCTAGTCTAACCTATCCTAACCTGGCCTAGCCTAACATCGCTCTTCTCTACTATGCTTTTTTACTCTACTCTACTCCACTCTGCTTTAGCCTAGCCTTGTCTTTCTTAGCCTAGCCTTGTCTTTCTTAGCCAATCCTTTCTTTACTCTCCTCTAATCTGTCATGCTTTCCTCTACTTTTCTCTACTCTTCTCTACACTGTTCCACTCTACTCTACACTAACCTAGCGAAGCCTTAACTAACATAACCCTAGCTAGCCTAACCTAGCCTTAAATAACTTAACTCTACTCTTCTCAGTTCAACTCTACTCTGCTTGCCTTTGATCTAGTCTACTCTACTATACTTTACTATCCTTTGCTCTACTCTACTGTACTCTAGTCTAGCCTTGCCTAGCTTAGCTAATCTTTGCCTAGCCAAACCTAGCTCTACTATGCTCTACTCTACCCTACTTTACTCTAGCTTAGCCTAGCCTAGCCTAGCCTAACCTAGCTCTACTATACTCTTCTCTACCCTACTTTACTCTTGCTTGGCCTAGCCTAGCCTAGGTTAGCCCTACCAAACCAAGCTTTACACAACTCTACTTTATTCTACTCCCTCAACTCTAGCCTAACATAGCCTAGCCTATCCTAGCCTACCTTAGCCTAGCCTAGCATAGCCAAACCAAGCTCTACTCTACTAATCTCTACTATACTCTACTCTAACTTAGTCTAGCCTAGCCTATCCTAACCTAGCAATACTCTACCCTACTTTACTCTGCTCAACTCTACTCAATTCTACTTTACTCTAGGCTAACTTAGCCTTACCTAGCCTATCCTAGCCTAGCTCTGCTTTGGTCAATTATATTTTGCTATGCACTACTCCTCTCTGCTCTTCTCTACTCTGCTCTATTATGCTCTAAATTGCTTTATGGTACTCAAACCTAGTCTAGCCAAACCTCGCTCTACTCTACTCTACTATACTATAATCTGTCTTGCTATACTCTACTCAACTGCACTCTACTCTACCCTACTCTATGCTACTCTACTCTACTCTAGCCAAGCATAGCCTAACCTAGCTCTACTATACCCTACTCTACTCTAGCATAGCCTACCCAAGGTAGCCTAGCCTTACTTAACTTAGCTCTATTATACTCTACTCTAATGTAGTCTAGCCTAACCTAACCAAGCTCTACTCTACTCTACACTACTTTACTCAATCTAGCCTTAACTAGCCTAGCCTAGCTTAACCTAGCTCTCCTCTATTGTGCTATACTCTACTGTGCTGCACTCCACTCTGCTCTTCCAAACTCAGCTCTACTCTACTCTACTCTTCTCTACTATTTACTCTAGCTTAGCCTAACCTAGCTCTACTCTACTCTACTCCCCTACACTACTTTATTCTAGCCTAGCCAAAGCTAGTAAACCATGGCCTAGCCTAGCCTAACCTAGCTCTAGTCTACTATACTCTACTCTGCTTTACTCTACTCTTCTCTAAACTAGCCTAACCTGAACTAGCTCTTCTCTACTCCACTCTAGCATAGTTTCCAAGCCTAACCTAGCTCTGCTATGGTCTAAACTGATTTTCTCTACTCTACTTTGTTGTACTATGCTTTGCTTTACTTTGCTTTACTCTACTCTGCTCTACCCTAGAATACTTGAGCCTAGCTTAGCCTAGCCAAACTTAACCTAACTATACTCTACTGTACCCCACTCTACTCTACATTTCTCAACGATACTATGCTTTACTATGCTCTATTATCGCCTAGCCTAACTTAACCTAGCCTGGCCTAGCCTAGCCAAGCATAGCCTAACTTCGCTCTATTCTACTTAACTCCATTATACTCTATTGTACTATACTCTACTCTATTCTAAGCTAGCCTAGCCTAGCCTGGCCTAACATACCTTTATTCTTCTCTACTCTACTCTACACTAGCCTAGCTTAACCTAAACTAACCTAGCTCTAATATGCTCTTCTTTGCTCTACTCTTCTCTACTCTATGGCGCTCTACTCTGCTCTATTTTGCTTTGCTTTACTCTACTTTGCTTTGCTCTAATCTACTCTACTTTCTTCTACTCTATACTACTCTACTCTATTATACTCTGCTCTACTCCAACCTTGCCTAGCATGGCCTAGCCTAATATAACCTTGCCCTACTTTACTCTACTCAACTCTACTCTACTCTAGCCTAACTTGACCTAACCTAGCCAAGCCTATTATTGCCTAACCTAGCCTAGCTAACCTTGCTCTACTCTCTCTACTCTACTATATTTTACTCTACTCTACTCTACTCCATTCTACTCTACTCCACTTTACTCTTCTCTGCTTTACTCTAACTAGCTCAGCCTAGCTTAGCCTAGCCTAGCTTCAACTAACCAATCTCTACTTTACTCCAATCTACTTTGCTCTGTTCTACTCTACTCTACTCTGCTCTACTCTACTCTACTCTACTCTTCTCTGCTATGCTCTATTCTACTCTACTGTACTCTACTCTACTTTGCTCAGCCCTGCTCTACACTACTCTACTCTTCTCTAGCCTAGTCTAATTGAGCTCTACTCTACACTACTCTACTCTAGCCTAACCTAGCCTAGCCCAGCCTTGCCTTGCCTAGCCTAGCCTAAGCTAGCTCAATGCTACTCTTTTGTACTCTACTCTACACTGTTGTATTCTACTCTACTCCAACCTAGCCTAGCCTAACCTAGCTCTACTCTACTATACTTTAGCCTAGCCTAGCTTGGCCTTACCTAGGCTACCTTAACCTAGTTCTACTCAGTTATGCCCTACTATGCTATACTCTACCCTATTTTGCTTAACTCTACTCAGCTCTAGTATACTCTACTCTACTTTGTTGTACTCTAGCCTAGCCTAACCTAACATAGCTCAACTCTACTTTATTATACTACACTCTAGAATAGCCTAGCCTAGCCTAGCTTAACCTAGCCTAGCCAACCCTATCCTACCCTAGCCCAACCTATCTCTACTCTACTCTATTATTCTTAATTCTACTCTTTTCTACTCTTCTTTACTCCACTTTACACTACCCAACTCTACTCTAACCAAGTCAAACCTAGCAAAGCCCAACTTGGCTATAATCAATGCTACTCTAAGCTAGCCTAACCTTGCCTAACTAGCTTCACTATACTCTGCTCTACTCTGCTTTTCTATTCTCTGCTCTACTCTATACTGCTATACTCTACTCTGCTCTTCTCTATTATATTCTACTCCACTATACTCTACTCTACTATACTCTATCCTAGCTTATCCTAACCTTGCTCTACTCTACTCTACTCTAGCCTAGCCAACCCTAGCCTAACCTTGCTTTACTCTACATTACTCTACACTACTTTACTCTACTCTACCCTACTCTACTATACTCTACCTTACTCTACTCTACTCTACCCAAGCCTACCATATCCTACCTTAGGCTAACCTAGCTCTACTCTACTCAACTTTACTCTAATCTAATCTCTCCTAACCTAGACTAGATTGGCCTAGCATAGCCTAACCTGCCTGTACTCTGTTATACTATGCTCTGCTTTGCTATGTTCTACTCTATACTACTACACTCTACACTCTTCTGCTCTACTTTCCCCTACTATACTCTATTATACTCTAACCTAGCATTGCCTAACCTATCATAACCTAGCTTTATTATTCTCTACTCTACCCTACCACTCGAACCAAGCCTAGCCTTGCCTAACCTAAACTAACCTAGCTCTACTCTACTCTGCTTCGCTCATCTCTGCTCCACTCTACTCCACACTACTCTACTTTGCTTTGCACTACTCTACTCTGCTCTACTCTACTCTACTCTATTACTCTACTCTAGCCTAGCTTGGCTTTGCTAACCAAACTTAACTCTATTCCACACTTCTCTACTCTACTTTATTCTACTCTACTCTTCTCTACCCTAGCCTAATTTAGCTTAGCCTAGCCTAGCTTAATCGAGGTCTACTCCAATCTACTCTACTCTATTCTACTCTACCCTACTCTACTCTACTCTTCTCTACTCTACTTAGCTTAGACTAACATAACTTAGCCTAACTTAGGTCTACTCTACTCTACTATACTATACTTTACTCTTCTCTGTTCTATTCTACTATGCTCTATGCTAGTCTACTCTACTCTATTTTGCTCTACTCTTCTTTTTTTTGCTCTGCTCTTCTCTGCTTTTGCTCAACTAAGCTCTGCTCTACTATAATCTACCCTACTCGAGCCTAGCATAATCGATCCCTACTCTACTCTTCTCTAGCCTAACCTTGTTTAGCCTACCTTAGCTTAGCCTAGCCAAACCTTGCTTTACTCTATTATATTATCCTCTACTCTACTTTATTAGACTGTACTCTACATTACTCTACTCTTCTCTACTCTACTCTAACCTAGTTTAGGCTAGACAAAGGTCACTTTGTTCTACTCTACTGTACTCTACTCTAACCATGCTTAGCTTAGCCTACTCTAGCCTCGCCTAACTTAGCTCTTTTTGCTCTGCCCTGTTACACTCTACCATATTTTTCTCTATTCCACTCTTCTCTGCTTTGCTCTACTCTATTCTACTCAACTCTACTTTACTTTATTGTGCATTGGCCTAAGCTAGCCAAGCCTAACCTAACCTAGCTCTTCCCTACTCTACTATACACTACTCTAACCCATCCTAGCCTAGCCTTGCCTACTCTAACTTAGCCTAGCTTAGTCTAATCTAGCTCTACTCTACTTTACTCTACTCTACTATACTCTATTATACTCTTCTTTACTCTACTTTACCCTACTCTACTCTACTCTAAAAAAGTCCAGCCTAACCAAGCAAAACCTAGCTCTAATCTACACTACTCTAGCCTAACATAACCTAGGTCAGCCTAGCCTAACCTTGCTATACTCTACTCAACTCTACTCTCCTAAACTCTATACTACTCTTCTTTTCTCTACTCTTCTTTACTCTACTTTACTCTACTCTACTCTAATGTACTATATCCTAGCCTAGCCTAACCTAGCTCTACTATACCATACTATATTCTACTCTACTCTAGACTAGCCTACCATAACCTAACCTAGCTTAGCCTAGCCTAACCACACTCTACTCTACTTTACTCTACTCTACTCTACTCTAATCAAGTCTGCTCTACTCTACTCTACTATACTCTAGCCTAGCCTAGCTTAGCCTAACTTAACCTTGCTCAACTCTAATCTACTCTACTTTGCTCTGCATTGCTCTGCTCTACACTTTTACATAGCAAAGCTCTACCATACTTTGCTCTACTTTATTCTATTCTACTATGCTCTACTCTGCTCTCCTCAACTCTACTTTAATATGTTCTACTCTACTCTACTCTACTTTGCTTTATGGTAATCTACTCTACTCTACTCTACTCTGCTCTAACCTATCCTAGCGTAACCTAAGCTAACTCTACTCTACTTTACTCTACAATACCATACACTTCCTTAGCCTAGCCTTGCTTAGCAAGGCTAGCTTACCTTACCCCAACCTTTCCTTGCATAGTTGTACTTTATTGTGCTATACTCTACTCTACTCTAGCTTAGCCTAGCCCAACCTAGTTTAGCCTAACCTTGCTCTACTCTGCTTGTCTATGCTCTACTACACTTTGCTCTTCTCAACACTTCTCAACTCTGTTCTGCTCTACTCTACTCAACTCTGTGCTCCAACCTAGCCTAACCTAGCTCTACTCAAGTCTACTCTACCCTAGCCTAGCCTAACCTAGCTCTTTCCTGATTTACTGTACTCTAGCATAGCCATACCTTAGTCTAGCCTAACCTTGCTCTACTCTACTCTACACCATTAAGCTCTTCTCTATTCTACCAAAGCCTAGCCTAACCTAGCTTAGCCTAACCTAAGTTAGCTCTATTCTTCTCAGCTCTACTCTACTCAGCTATACCCTATAATGATCTACTCTACTCTACTTTTCTTTGCTATGATCTTCTCTACTCTACTCTAGTTTACTATAGCTTCACCTAACTTTCCCTAACCTTGCTTAACCTAACCTAGCTCTACTCTACTCAACATTATTCTATTCTACTCTACTCTACTCCAGCCTAGCCTTGCCTACCCTAGCCTCGCCTAGCAAAGCCAAGCTTAGCCCAACCAAACCTTACTCTACTCTACTCTACTCCACTTTACTCTACTCTACTTTGCTATACTCTACTCTAACTAAGCCTAGCTTAGCCTATCCTAACTAAGCTCTACTCTACTCTATTCCACTCTATGCTACTTTAGCCTTGCCTTGCCTGACCTAGGCTGGCTAACCTAGCTCTGCTCTAGTCTACTCTGCTTTGCTTTACTCTGTTCTATTCTATTATGCTCTCTACTCTACTCTTCTTTACTATGCTCTACTCTACTCTACTTTAGTCTACTCTACTCTACTCTGCTCTACTCTTCTTTAGTCTCCTCTACTCTACTCTACTATAATCTAGCTTGGCTTAACCTAACCTAGCTCTACTCTACTCTAGCCTAACTTAGCCTAACATAGGTCTACTCTACCCTACTCTACTCTACTTCACTCAACTCGACTCTACTCTACTCTTCTCTACTCTACTCAACTTTAACCTAGTTTAGCCTAGCCTAACCTAGCTCTACCCTACTCTGAGCTACTCTGCTCTTCTCTACTCTTCTTTGCTCTACTTTTTTATGTCTTCTTTTCTCTCTTTTACTCTATGTTGCTCTTCTCCACTATGCTTTTGTCCACTCTACTCAACTACTTTGCTTTATTTTGCTCTACTCTATTATGCTTTACTCAGCTTTGCCAAGCTTTCCTCCCCTATTTTCTCCTCTCCTCTCCTCTCATCTCATCTTCTCTACTCTACCCTACTCTACTCTACTAAACTCTGCTTTACTCTAATCTACTCTACACTTTACATTACTCTACTCCACTCAACTCTAATCTACTCAACTCTACTCTACTCTACACTAGCCAAGCCTTATTTAACTCTACTCTACTATACTCTTCTCAAGCCTAACTTAGTCTAGCATAGCTTGGTCTACCCTAGCCTACTCTAAACTAACCTAGCTATACTCTACTCTACCTTACTCAACTCTACTCTACTCTTCTTTAGCCTAACCTAGCTCTTCTCTGCTCTATGTTATACTACTCTACACTACTCTACTCTACTTTGCTCTACTATACTCTACTCTAGTCCAGCCTACTCTAGCCTGACTTTGCCTAGCCTAGCCTAAAATAACCTAACTCTACTATACATGACTCTACTGTATGTACTCTACTCTACTCTAATATAAACTTGCCCATCCTAACCAAGCTCTACTCCACTCTACTTTACTCTTCTCTATTTTAGCCTTGCCTAGCCTAGCAAATCCTACCCTAGACTAATCAAGCTTAACCTAACTCTACTCTAATCTGCTCCACTCTTTTGTGCTATGTTATGCTCTACACTTCTCTACTCTGCTCTACTCTACTCTTCTCTGCTCTACTCTTCTCTGTTATGTACTATAGCCTAGCCAAACTTAGCTCTACTCTACTAAACTCCTCTACTCTACTCTAGCCTAGCCTAGGTTAGCCAACCATATCCTTGCCTAGCCTAGCTCTGCAGCTGTGTTATGCTATGCTCTACACTTCTCTACTCTACTCTACTCTACTCCACTATACTCTACTCTACTCAACCCTTCTCTAACTAGCCTAACATAACCTTCGTCTTATCTACTCTACTCTAGCCTAGTCTAGCTTAGCCTAGCTCTATTTAACTCTGCTCTACTCTACTTTGCTCTTCTCTACTATGCTCAGCCCTACTCTACTCTACTCTACTTTATTATAATTTACCCTTCATTACTCTACTCTACTCTACTCTACTCTAGCCTAGCCTAATCTAACCTCGCCATGCCTAACCTAGCCTAGCATAGCCTAACCTAGCTTTACTCTACTTAACTCTATTATACTCCACTCTATTCTATCTTAACCTACCTCTCTTCTTCTTTACTCTATTCTACTCTACTCTAGCTTAGCCTAGCCTAACCTAGACTAACCTAGCTTTACTTTATTCTTGTTTGCTCTACTCTAATCTACTCTACTCTGCTATGTTCTACTCTATTCTACTTTGCTCTGCTCTATTATACTCTACTCTATTCAGCTCTACCCTACTCTAGCCTAACCTAACCTAACCTACCTCTACTCTACTTTACTTTACTCTAGCCTAGCTTAGTATAACCTAATCTAACTCTACTCTAGTCTACTCTTCTTTGCTCTCCTCTACTCATCACTTCTCAGATCTACTCAACTCTACACTAGTCTACTCTACTCTACCCTACTATCCTCTACTCTTCTTTACTCTACTCTACACTACTATACTTTAGCTTAGCCAAGCCTAACCTTGCTCTACTCTACTCCTCTCTACTCTACTCTACTCTAGCCTTTCTTGGTCTAGCCTATCCTAGCTTAGCTTAGTTCAACTCTACTTATCCTAGCCTAACCTAACCAAGCTCAACCTTACTCCATGCTACTCTACTCTACTCTACTCAACTTTAGCCAAGCCTAGCCTAGCCTAGTCTAACCTAGCTCTACTCTACTTTACTTTGCTCTTCTTTTTTCATTCTACTATGCTTTTCTCTTCTCTGCTCTGGTCTATTTTTCTTTGCTCTACTCTACTCTCTCTTTCTATGCTCTGTTGTGCTCTACTCTCCTCTCCTCTCTTCTACTCTACTCTGCTCTACTCTACTCTGCTCCACTCTACTCTACTTTACACTACTCTACTCTTCTCTACCCTGCTCTCCTCTACTCTCCCCTACTGTACTCTACTCTGCTCTACTCAATCCACTTTACTCTACTCTACTCTATTTTACTCTACTCTACTTAACTCTAATCTTCCCTACTCTATCCTAACAAAGTCAAGGTTAGCCTAACCTAACTCTACTTTACTCTACTATTCTCTACTCTTCTCTAAACTAGCCTAAAACTACCTTGCTCAACTCTACCCTACTTTGCTCTGCTGTGCTCTACTCTACTCTACTCTTCTTTGCTCTACTCTACTCTACTCTGTTCTATTCTATTATTCTATAGCATAGCCTAAGCTATCCTAGCCTAACCCAGCTCTACTCCACTTTATTGTGCCCTACTCTACTGTAATCTACTCTACTCTACTCTAGGATAGCCTCGCTGAAGATAGCCCAGCTTAGCAAAACTTAACCTTGCTCTACTCTACTCTACTCTACCCTACTCTACTCTACTCGACTCTTCTATACTTTACTTTACTCTACTATACTCTACTCTAAGTTTTCCTAAGCTAACTTAGCCTAGCCTAGCTCTACTATACTTTGCTATGCTCTACTCTTCTCTACTTTACTCTATTCTACTCTACTCTACTCTATTCTACTCTACACAACTCTACTCTGCTCTTGCTAACCCTAGCCTAGCCTAACTTAACCTAGAATATCCTATCCTAGCTTAACCTAACCTAACCTAGCTCTACTCTACTCTACTTTCTGCTACTCTACTCCACTCAACTCTAACCTTGCCTAGTTAGCTTAGCCTAACTTATTTCTACTATACTCTCCTCTATCCAAGCTTAGCTTAACGTAGCACTGCTCTACTCTACTTTGCTCTACTATACTCTACTCTGCTCTGCTCTACTCTACTTTGCTCTACTTTACTCTACATTGCTCTACTCTACTCTTTTCTACTATCTTATACTTTATTCTGCTCTACTCTACCCTACTCTACTCAACTCTAGTCAGCTCTACTCTACTTCACTCTAATCTACTCTACTCTAGCCTAGCCTAGTCTAGCCTAACCTAACCAACTATACCTTACTCTACTCTACTATGCTCTAACCTAGCCTAGCCTTACTTAGCACTTCTCTACTCTACTCTACTCTGCTTTGCTCTACTATATGATACTATGTTCTACTCTTCTCAACTCTGCTCTGCTTTGATTTACTTTATTCTACTCTACTCTACTCTGTTCTAATCTACTCTGTTATAATCTACTCTACTCTACTCTACTCTGGTCTACTCTACTCTACTTTGGTCTGTTCTACTCTACTCTTCTCCATTCTACTCTACCCTACTCTACTCTACTCTACTCTAGCCTAGCCCAACCTAGCCTAGCCTAACTTAACCTAGCTCTACTATACTCTACCCAACTCTACTTGACTCTAGCCTAGCCTGATCTAGCTCTACTCTACCCTACTCTACTCTGCTCTTCTATTCCATACTCTACTTTACTCAACTTTAGCCAAGTTTGCCCTAACATAGCCTCACCTTACTGAGTTTTACTCAACTCTACTCTGCTCTACTCTACTCTGCTCGAGGCTAACCTAACCTTGCCTACCATAGCTAGCTTATCCTAGCTTTACCTAGCTCTACTCTACTCTAATCTAACCTAGCTTAACCTAGCCTAGCTTAGCCTAACCTTGCTTTACTCTGCTCTACTCTACTCTTCTTGGCTCTACTCCACTCTGTTCTACTCGACTATGCTCTATAGTTCTCTTATTTACTCTGCTCTACTCTACTATACTCTTCTTTAGCCAAGCTTAAGCTAGCTCTACTCAACTCTACTCTACTCTCCTCTCCACTTACCACCTCTACTCTTCTATCTTCTCCTCTCTTCTCATCTTCTATACTTTACTCTTCTCTAATTTACTTTACTCTACTCTAATCTACTCTGCCCTACTCCACTCTACTCTGCTATACTCTACTCTACTCTACTCTAACACAACATAGCTTAGCCTTACCTAATCTAGCTCTACTATACTTTACTCTAGCCAAGCCTAATTGAGCTCTACTATACTCTACTCTAGCCTAGCCTAGACTAGCATAGCCCAGCATAGAATAACCTATCTACACTAGGCCCTACTCAACTCTGCTTTGCTCTACTCTGCATTGCTCTGCTCTAATCTGCTTTGCACTACATTGCTCAACTCTGCTCTACTCTTCTTTGCTTTGCTATCCTCTGCTATACTTTCCACTTCTTTACTCTACTCTACTCTACTTTTTTTTACTCTACTCTGCTCTACTCTATTTTACTCTACTCTACTTTATTATACTCTAGCCTAGCCTAGCCTAATCATGATATACTCTAATACTCAACCAATCTCTAGCCTAGCCTAGCCTTGCTTAGCCAAACCTATCCTAGCCTCGCCTAACCTAGCCTTACCTAATCTAGCTCTGCTATACTCTACTCTACTCTATTCCACTCTACTCTACTCTCCTCCACTCTACCCTACCCTACTCTACTAAAATAGATTCTACTTTACTATACTCTAGTCAACTCTACCCTGACCTAACCAAGCCTAACTTAACTCTACTCTTCTCCACACTACACTAGCCAAACTAGCTCTACTCTACTCTGCTCTGCTCTACTCTACTCAACTCTGCTCTACTCTACTCTACTCTTATCTACTTTTCCTTACTCTACTATAGCCTACTTTAGTCTCGCTTAACCTAACCTAGCCTAACTAAGCTCTACTCTAGTCTGCTCTAATTTGCTCTAACCTCAATTAGCCTAGCCTAGCTATGCTCTACTCTGCTCAGCTCAGCTCTACTTTGCTCTGCTCTACTCCACTCTATTTTATTATGCTTTGCTCTACTTTACTATGCACTAATCTACTATGCTCTACTCTACTCTAGCCTTGCCTATCCTAGCTTAGCTTAGCCTAAGTAAACCTAGCTTAACCAAGCTTTGCTCTACTCTAATCTACTATACTCTATGCTTCTCTATGCTACCTTACACTCAACTTTGTTCTACTCTACTCTTCTCTGCTTTGCTCTACTCTACTCTTATTTAGCAAAGCTCAGCCCTGCCTAATGTAGCCTAACTTAACCTATCATATCCTAGCGTAGCCAAACCTAACCTAGCTCGACCCTACTCCACTCTAATCAAATCACTCTACTCTAGCCTAGCCTAACTTAGCCTAACCAACCTCTACTCTACTCTACTATACTCTACTCTACTCCACTCTATGCTACTGTACTTTACTCTAAGCTAGCCTATCATAGCCTAACCTAGCCCTACTCGGCCTTACTCAACTTAATTCTGCTCTGCTCTACTCTGCTCTACTCTATTATTCTCTACTCTGTTCTGCTCTACTTTTCTCTGCTTTGCTCTTTTCTATACTACTCAACTCTACTCAACTCCACTCTAACCTTTCTTAGCCTGGCTTAGCCTAGCTTAACTGAGCCTTGCTCTACTCTACTCTACTCTACTCTACTCTTCTATACTTTTCTTTACTCTAGCCTAGCCTGACTTAAATGAGCTATACAGTACTATACTTTACTCTACTATACTCTAACATTGCTTAGCCTAGTTACCCTAACCTAGCTCTACTTTGCTCTACTCTACTCTAGCCTAGCTTAGCCTAGCCTTGCCCAGCCTTGTCTACCCTCGTCTAGCTATGCCTAACCTAACTTTGTGTAGCTCTGCTCTATACTACTCTACTCTGCTCTATTGTGCTCTAGCCTAGCCTAGCATAATGTAGCCCTACTCTGCTCAACTCAACTCTACTCTACTATACTCTACTCTAGCCTAACATAGCCTAGCCTTGTATATCCGAGCCTATTCTAGCCAAACCTAGCTCTCCTATACTCTAATATAGTATGCTCTACTCTACTCTACTCCACTCTACTCTAACATAGCCTATCTTATTTCTACTCTACTCTTTTTTACCCTACTCTACTCTACTCTACCCTAGCCTTACTTAGCCTACCATAGCTTAGCCTAGCCAAACCTTGCTTTGCTCATCACTACTCTACTTTGTTCAACTATGCTCTACTTTTCTCTACTCTATTTTGCTCTACACTTCTCTACTCTGCTCCACTCTACTCTACTCTACTTCGCTCTACCCTACTATGCTATCTTCTACCCTACTATACCTGGCTCTGCTCTACTCTAACCAAACCTAACTTAGCCTAGTCTAACCTTACTCTACTCTACTCTACCTTACTTGAGCCTTGCCTAGCCTAACCTAGCTGTGTTCTGCTCTACTCTACTTTTCCTAGTTTTGCTCTTCTCTTCTCCACTTTATTTTACTCTAGCCTAGCCTAACCAAATCTAACTCTACTCTACTATACTATATTATACTATACTATACTGTACTCTATCTACTTTACTCTACTCGAACCTAGCCTAGTGTGGCCTAACTTAGTATAGCTTAGCCTAACTTAGTTCTTCTATGCTTTGCTCTACTTTGCTCTACTCTGTTGTACTCTAGTCTATTTCTCTACTCTGCTCTACTCTACTACAGTCTTCTTAACTATACTATGCTTTTCTCTACTACGCTCTTCTCTACTCTACTCTATCATAGCCTATCAAACACTAGCCTAGCCTAATCAAGCTCTACTCTACTCTATTATTCTCTATGATTCTCTACTCTACTTTACCCTAGCTTAGCCTAGCCTAGTTTAGCCATACAAAAATCTACTCTGCTCTACTCCATAAAACTCTACTCTATTATCCTATACTCTACTATACTCTACTCTATTCTACTCTACTCTACTATACTAGACTCTAATTTAATCTAGCATAGCCTTGCTTAGCCTAGTCTATCCAAGCTCTACTCTTCTCTACTCTATTATAGCCTACCCAAGCCTAGCCAAGCCTAGCCTAATCTAACTCTGCACTGTCCTAGTCTACTCTGCTTTGCTCGACTCTACTTTACGCTTCTCTGCTCTGCTCTTCTCTACTCTACTCTTTTATACTCTAGCCTAGCCCAACCTTGCCCTACTCCACTTTACTATACTTTACTCTACTCCACTCTACTCTAATGTAGATTAGCCTAGCTTAACCTAGCCTAGCCTTACTTAGCTTAACCTCTCCTTTACTCCACTCTACCTTACTTTCCTTTACTCCACTCTACTCTACTCTACTCTAATCTACTCTAATCTAATTTACTCTACTCTAACCAAACCAAGCTTAGCCTAGCCTAACTTAGCTATATTCTACTCTACTCTATCCTAGCCTAACCAAACTTAGCTCTTCTCTACTCTGCTTTACTCTGCTCTGCTCTACTTTACTCTCCTCTACCCTGTTATGCTGTACTCTTCTCTACTCTACTCGACACTTCTCTGCTCTACTCTGCTTTGCACTGCTCTACTCTTCTCTTCTGTACTCTACCCTACTCTAGTCAGCTATACTCTACTCTGCTCTTCTCTGCTCAGCTCTACTCTGATTTGCTCTACTCTACTCTGGTCTTCTCTACTCTACTCATCTCTATGCTACTCTACTCTAGCCTTGTTTATCCTAACCTAGTCTAGCCTAGCCTAAACAAGCTCAACTCTACTATACTGTAGTCTACTCTACTCTATTCTAACCTAGTCTAACCTAACCTTACTTTTCACTACTCTCCTCTACTCTGCTCTACTATCTCTACTCCTCTCAACTGTGCTCTGCTCTGCTCTATCCTACTCCACTCTACTCAACCCAAGCCTAGTCTAGCCTAAACAAACTTAGCTCTACTCCACTCTACTCTTCTCTACTCGACCCGACTTTAACCTAGCCCCTACTAGCCAAACCTAGCCCAACCTAACTTAGCTATACTCTACTTATCTCTACTCTAATCTTCTCTCCTCTTCTCTGCTCGACCTTTATTTACAGTTCTTTGCTCTACTCTACTTTGATATACACTAATTTTCTCTACTCTACTCTAGCCAAGCTTAGGCTAACACAGTTTTCCACAACTCTCCTTTTCTCTACTCTACTTTACTCAGCTCTACTTTACTCTACTTTGCAAAGCCTAGCTTAGCATGGCCTACCCTAACCTTGCTCTACTCAACTCAACTCTACTCGAGCCTAGCCTAACCTTGCTTCGTCTAGACTAGCCAAGCCTAGCTTAACCTTGCCCTACTCTACTCTACCCTACTATACTCTAATTTACTCTACTCTACTCTTCTCTACTCTACTCTACTCTACTCGAATGTTGGCTAACGTAGCCTAGCTTAGCCTAACAAAGCCCTACTATACTCTGCTCTGCTCTTCTCAGCTCTTCTATGCTCTACTCTGCTCTTCTCAATTCTATTCTTTTTTTCTATATTATTCTCTACTCTATTCAACTCTACTTTGCTCTACTTTACAATACTTTACTAAAGCTTAGCCTAGCTTAGCCTTCCCTAGCCTAATAAAGCTAACCTCTACACTACTATACTCTACTCTATACTACTTGAGCCTGGCCTTGCTTAGCCTATCCTTTCCTAGCCTAACCTAACCTAGCGTTACTCTACTCTACTGTAAACTTGCCTAGCCTAGGCTCGCCTAACCTAGCTCTACTGTATTCTACACTACTCTAGCCAAGCTTAGCCTTGCTTAGTCTAGCATAGCTTAGCCCATCCTAACTCTGCTATGCTCTACTCTATACAACTCTACTCTACTCTACATTGCTCTACTCTACTCTGGTCTTCTTTGCTCTTCTATGCTCTTCACTACTCCACTCTATTGTACCTTATCCTAGCATAACCTAACCTAACCTAGCCCTACTCTACTCTACTATACTAAACATGCCCTACTCGAACTTAGCCTAGCCTAGCCTAGATTAGCTTAACTTAATCTAACCTCCTAGTCGAGCCAAACCTTACTTTCCTTTACTCTATTTTATTTTATTATAGCCAACTTAAGCTTAACTTAGCCTTATGCTAATATACTCTACCCTACTCTAGTCTCCTATACCCACCCTAGCCTAATTTAGCCTCACCATGCCTAGTTTCCCAACCTATCCTAACCTAACCTTGCCTAGCTTTGCCTAGCCTTCTTTGCTCTATTATACTCTACCCTACTCTACTATATCAAGTATACTCTATTTTTTTCTACATTAGCTTAGCTAAACCTAACTTAGCTTTATGTTACTCTACTCTACACTAGCCTAACATAGCCTATCCAAACCTAGCCTAACCTAACCTAGCCTAGCCTAGCCAAGTCTTACTATACTCTACCCTACTCTACTATCTCTAGCCTAGCCTAGCCTGACCTAACCAACTTAGTCTAGCCTAGCCTTGCTCTGCTCTGCTCTACTTTGCTATACTCAAATCTATTTTAGTCAACTCTAGCCTTGCTAATTTTAACATAGCTCTATGCCACTCTAGTTTATTCTACTCCATTTTATCCTAACCTAGCTTAACGTAGCCTGGCTTAGCTTAACCTAGCCTAGGTTAGCCAAGCCTTACTATACTCTACTACACCCTTTATAGTATACTCTACTCTAACCTAACCTAACCTAGCCTAGCCATGCCTAGCCTAGTCTTACTTTAATTTTCTCTACTTTACTCTACTCTATTTTATTTTACTCTAGCCAAGCTAAGCTTCACATAACTTCATCCTACATTACTCTACTCAACTCAACGCTACTATACTCTTCTCTAACCTACCCCAGCAAAGCCTAACCTTGCTCTACTCTTCTCTGCTCTACTCTACTCTACTCTACTCTAGCTTAGCCTAGCCTAGTGTAGCCTAATCTAGCCTAACATAGCTTTACTCTTCTCTAATCTACTCTACTCTACTATACTCTAATCTACTCTACTCTACTCTACTTTACTCCACTTTACTCCACTCTGCTTTGTTAAACTATTCTCTACTCTACTCTGCTCTACTCTGTCATACTCTACTCTACTCTAGTCTACTCTTCTTCAGTCTAGCCTAGTTTAACCTAACCTAGCTTTACTTTACTCTACTCTACTCAAATCTAGCCTAGCCTTACCTAGCATGGCTTAGCCTAGTAATGCCTAACTTAGCATAACCTAGCTCATCTCTACTCTACTCTAGACTACTCTACTCTACTCTGCTCTGTTTTGCTCTACTCTACTCTACTTTTCTCTTCTCTACTCTCCTCTGCTCTACTTTAATTTGCTCTTCTCTTCTCTACTTAACCTTGCTCCACTCTACTCTAGCCTAGCATAACATAACTTAGCCTAGCCTAACCTAGCTCAACTCTACTCTACTCTACTCTACCCTTGCCTTGCCTTGCCTAACCTAGCTCTACTCTACTCTACATTGCTCAGCTCTGCTCTACTTTATACTATTGAACTCTAGCCTAGCTTAGCCTAGCCAAGCCTAACCTAACTTAGCTCAACCCTACTCTAGCCTAGCCTAACCTTGCCTTGCCAAGCCCATCAAGCCTAGCCTGGCGTAACCTAGCTCTACTCTACTCCATACTAATCTATTATATTATACTCTACTCTACTCTACTACACTCTAGCCTAGACTAGCTTAGCCTAGCCTAGCCTAGCCTAACCTAACTCTACTCTTTTCTACTCTACTCTACTCTACCTTACTCAAACCTAACCTAACCTAGATATACTCTACTCTACTCTAGCCTAGCTTAGCCTAACCTAGTTCTACTCTACTCTACTATGCTCTGCTCTTTTTTTATTGCTTTGCTCTACTTTACTCCATCTATCTCTATTCTGCTTTGCTCTACTCTTCTCTACTCTACTTTATTTTGCTCTAAACTAGCCTAATGGAACTTAACCTTGCTCTACTCTACTAAACTCTATTTTACTATATTCTACATTGGCCTATCTTAATCGGGGCTAGCCTAACCTTGTTCTACTCTACATTGCTTTATTCCACTCTACACTACTCTAATCTAACCAAGCCTAGCATATCCTACCCTATGTAGCACTACTCTACTCTACTCTAGCATAGCCTAGCCTAACCTAGCTCTGCTCTACTCTTCTCTGATCTGCTTTACTCTACTCTATTATATTCAACTCCACTCTACTCTACTCTACTCTACTCTAACCTTGTTAAGCCTAGCCTAGCCTAGCCTAACCTACCTCTACTCTACCCTGCTCTAACTTAGCCAAGCCTAATGTAGCTCTATTTTATTCTGCTCTACTCTACTCTACTCAGGTTCGTTTTGCTCTTCTCTACTCTACTCTACTTTGCCATACCCTACTCAAACCTAGCATAGCTAGCCTAGTTTATCCTAACCCAATATAATCTCACCTAGCCTTACTCTACTCTACTCTACTTTATTTATTCTACTCTAGCCAAGCTAAACTGAACTTAGCCTAGTTTAGCCTAAGCTATCATAACCTAACGTCTCCTAACATAACCTAGCCTTACTTGACTCTATTATACTCTACTCTACTCTGCTCTACACTACCATAGTCCATTTTATTCTAGTATAGCTTAGCTAAGTCTAACTTAGCTCTATGCTACTCTACTCTACTTTAGACAAACATAACCTATCCTAACCTAGCCTAGGCTAACCAAGTCTAGCCAACCTCAGTATTAATATACTCTACTCTACCCTACTCTCCACTACTTTAGCTTAACCTAACCTAGGCTACGCTAACCTTGCCTAGTCTAGCCTGGTCTTGCTCTACTCTACTCTATTTTATCCAAGTCTTGCTTAGCTAATCCTAACTTAGCTCTATGCTACTCTACTCTACTCCATTCTACTCTAACCTAACCTAGCTTAGCTTAGGCTAGGCTTACTATACTCTACTCTACCCTACTCTAGTCTACTCTACTTTAGCCTAGCCTAGCCTAGCCCTACTCTACACTACTCTACTTTAATCTACTCTATTTTATTTTCTCTAACCTAGCTAAGCCTGACATAACTTTGTCCTACTTTACTCTACTCTACTCCACTCTACTCTACTCTATTGTACTTCTCTCTACACTACTATACTCTACCCTACTCTGTTGTAGTCTACTATACTCTACTCTACTCTACTCTACCCTACCCTGCTCTAACCTAGCCTAGCTTAGCCTAGCCTAACCTAACCTCACCTAGCCTAGTCTAGGCAAACTCTACTCTACTCTACTCTACTATATTTTATTGTACTCTAGCCTAGCTACGACTAACCAAGCTTTGTACTACTCTACTCTACCGCACTCTACTCTAGCCTAACCTAGCCTTACCCAGCATTACTATATTATAGTCTACAATACTCTACTCTACTTTACTCTACTATAGCTTTTCCTGGCCTAGCCTACCATAGCCTAACCTAGCCATGCCTAGCCTAGCCTTGTCTAGCCTAGCCTAGCTTAACCTAGCCAAGTAGAGCCTAGCCTAACCTATTCTAAGCAAACCTCACCTACCGTAGCATAGCCTTACCCTACTCTACTCAAGCTTAACTAAGCCTAACCTAGCTCTATGCTACTTTACTCTACTCTAGCCAAATATAGCCTTACGTAGCTTAGCCTAACCTAACCATACTATACACTACTTTACCCAGTTCTACTCTACTATACTTTAGGCTAGCCTATCCTACCTTAACCTCACCTAGGCTCGACTCTACTCTTCTCTATTATGTTCTACTCTTACCTTGTGAAGCCTAACTTAGCTCTGTTGTACTCTACTCTACTATATTCTACTCTATCCTAACCTCAACCTAACTTAGCCTTGCCTAGCCTAACCAAGCCAAGCCTAACCCAACCTAGTCTAGCTTAGCCTTACTATACTCTATTCTACTCTACTCTACTCTATTCTAATCTAGCCTAATCTTGCCTAGCCTAACCTCACCTAAGCTCTACTAAGCCTTGCTCTGCTCTACTCTGTTATGCTCTACTCTACTTTGCTCTGTTCTATGCTACTCTATTTAACTCTACTCTACTCTTCTCTCCTCTACTCTGTTCTACTTTACTATGCTCTACTCTATTCTCCTCTACTTTGCTCTTCTATGCTATGCTCTTCTCTACTCTGCTCTACTCTGCTCTAGTTTACTCTACTCTATTATACTCTATAATATTTTATTCTACTCTAGCCTAATTATGCATAACTTAGCTCTATGCTCCTCTACTTTCCTCAAATTCACTCTAGCTTAACCTATCCTAGCCTAGCCAACCTAGCATAGCCTAGCCCAACCTTATTATACTCTAACCAACTCTACTCTACTCTAGCCTAGCCTAACCTAACCTAATGTTGCTTAGCTTAGTCTAACCTTCCTATACTCTACTCTACTCTATTTTATTCCACTCTAGCCTAGCTAGGCTTATCTTAGCTTTATGCCGCTCTACTCTACACTATTCTACTCTACCCTAACCTAACTTAGCCTTGCCTAACCTACCTCAGTCTAACATAACGAAACATAGCCCAGCCATACTATACTCTACTCTACCCTACTCTACTCTACACTACACTAACCTAGCCTAGCCCAGCCATGCCTAGCCTAACCTTACTCTACTCTACTCTATTTTACTCTACTCTAGCATAGCTAATCCTAAATTAGCTTTATATGACTCAACTTTACTCTACTCTAGACTATCCTATCTTACCCTAGCCTAGCCTAAGCTATCTTAGCCTTACTCAGTTATTCTATAATGTACTCTGCTCAACTCTACTTTTCTCCAGTCTACTCTACTTGACTCTAGCTTAGCCTAGCCAAGCCTTGCCTAACCCAGCCAAACCTAGCCTAGACTGGTCTAGCCTAAACCTAGCTTAACCTATCCAAACCTAACCTCAGATAACCTAACTTGGTTTTACTCTACTTTACTCTACTCTACTATATACTATTATACTCTACTCTATTTTACTCTACTCTTACCTAGCTAAGCCTAACATAGCTCTATGCTACTCTATACTACTCTACTCTATTCTACTCTTACTTAACCTAGCCTAGCCTTGCTTAGCCTACCATAACCTTGAATAGCCAAGCCTCGCCTTGTAGCCAAGACTAACCTAGCATTATTAAGCATAAGCTAGCTCTACATTGCTCTGCTCTGCTCTACTCTACTCTACTCTGCTCCACTCTTCTATCCTTTACTATGCTCTGCTCTGCTCTACCTTACTCTGCTCTACTTTGCCATTTCTACCCAGCTCTACTCTACTCCACTCCAAACTAGCATAGCCTGGCCTCACCTAACCTAGCGATATTCTACTCTACCCTACTCTACTCCACTCTACTCTACTCTATCTAGCCTAGCCTTACCAACCTATACTAGCCATGTTCTACTATACTCTACTTTTCTTTTTTTTTCTCTGCTTTGCTCTCCTTGGTTTTATTCTACTCTGCTCTACTCTGTGATGCTTGTCTCTATTCAGCTTTTCTTTGCTCTACTCTACTCTGCTCATCTTTGCTTTACTTTACTCTGCCCTACTCAGCTCTGCTCTATCATACTCTACTCTACTCTAATCTAGCTTCAACTTGCCAAGCCTAACTTAACTCGACTCTACTCTACTATGCTCTGCTACTCAAGCCTTGCCGAGCCTTACCGAGCCTAACCTGACCTAACTCATCTCTACCCCACTTTACTCTAATCTATTCTACTCTACTCAAGCCTAACTTAGCCTAGCTTAACCTAGCTCTACTCTACTCTACTCTTCTCTGCTCTGCTCTATCTTATTCTTCTTTGCTCTACTCTTCTCTATTATACTATATTATACTGTACTCTACTATACTCTAGCCAAGCTTTGCCAAGCCTAACCAGACCAAGCCTAACCTAACTCTACTCTAATCTACTCTACTACTCCTCTCTAGTCCAGCCTAGCCTAACCTAACCTAGCTTAGCTCTACTCTATTATACTATACTCTGCTCTGCACTTCTCTCCCCTTCTCTACTCTGATCTACTCTCCTCTACTCTCCTCTCTTCCCCTCTCCTCTCCTCTCTTCTACTATACTCTACTCTACTTTACTCTACTCAACACTACTCTACTATACTTTTCCTTACTCCACTACACTCTACTTTACTATACTCTACACTTCTCCACTATATTCTACTCTACTCTAACCTAGCCTGGCTTAGTCAACACTAACCTAGCTCTACTCTACTCTAACCTAGCCCAACTTTGGTCTACTCTACTCTAATCTAGTCTACTCTACTCTTCTCTTCTCTACTCTACTATGCTCTACTTTACTCTAATCTACTCCACACTGGCCTAATTTAGCCTAACCAAGCCACGCCTAGTTTAAACTAGCTCTACTCTACTCTAATCTGCCCTCCAAGCCTAGCCTAACCTAGCTCTACTCTACTTTACTTTACTCAACTCTAGCCCAGCCTAACCTAGCTCTACACTGCTCTACTCTACTCTACTCTACCCTACTCTACTATGCTCGACTGTGCCCTGCTTTGCTCTGCCTTACTCTGCTCTATTTTGCTCGTTTCTATCCTGCTCTGCTCTACTAACCTCTACTCTACTCTACTCTAGCCTAGCTTCGCCTTGCCAAGCCTAACCTTGCTTTATGTTGCTTTACTCTAAACTACTCTACTCTACTCTACCCTACTTTTACCTAGCTTAGCCTAGCCAAGCCTAGTTTATCCCAGCCAAACCAAGGAAAACCCTACTCTACTTTACCCTACTCCACTTTACTCTACTCTACTTCAGTCTAGTCTAGTCTAGTCTACTCTAGCCCACTCTACTCTAACTTAGCCTAGACTAGCTTAACTTAGCTTTACTTCACTCTACTCTACTCTACCATAATCTACTATACTCTACTCTACTCTACTCTATCTAAGCTAGCCTTACCAACCTTACTAACTAGTTTCTACTATGCTCTACTCTACTTTTCTCTTCTCAACTATGCTCTCCTTGGCTTGTTCTACTCTACTCTACTTTGTCTCTACTCAGCTCTGCTCTACTCTGCTCCACTTTGCTAAACTCTACTCTGCACTACTCTACTCTACTCTACTCTACTCCACTCTATTCTAGCCTAGCCAAACCTTGCCTAGCCTAGCCTACTCCATACTATTCTACTATACTATGCTCTCTTACTCAAGCCCAGCCTAGCTTAGCCTTGCCTAGCCTAATTAGCCTAACCTAACCTTACTAATCTCTACTCTACTCTACTCTACTCATGCTTAGCCTAGTCTAACCTAGCTCTACTCTTCTCTTCTCTATTCTACTTTGCTCTACTCTATTATGTAATGCCCTACTCTACTTTGCTCTGCTCTACTCTACTCTGCTCTACTTTACTCTACTCTATTGTACTCTAACCAAGTCTAACCTAACCTAGCTCTACTCTAGTCTAGTTTATCCTAGCCTAACTTAGCACTACTTTACTATACTATACTCTACTCTACTCTAGCCTAGACAAGCCCCACCAAACCTACCTTAGAATAACCTTGCTCTATTCTTTTCCACTCTGCTTTGCTAAGCTCTGCCCTTCACTACTCTACTCGTCTCTGTTCTACTCTATATATCTTAGTTTTGCTCTTCTACTCTTTTCTACACTGCTCTGCTGTACTCTACTCTTATCTGCTTTACTATGTTCTACTCTTGTTTACTTTACTCTACTTTACTCTACTCTACTCTACTCTTCTCTACTCTACTCTACACTAGTATACTCTACTCCAACTAAACTAACCTAGCATAGCTATGCTTTACCTAAGTTTGGCTAACCAAGCTCTACTCTACTCTACTCAATGCTATTTTACTCTTTTTTACTTTGTTATGCTCTTTTATGCTATATTCTGCTCTGCTCTTCCCTACTCTACTCTACTAAACTCGACCCTAGCTTAGCCTAGCATAGAGTAGCCTAACCACTCTAACTTAGCTTAGCCTAACGTAACCTTACTATACTCTGCTCTATACTACTCTAACCTAGCCAACCCAAGCCTAACTTGGATCAACTCTCCTTTACTCTGCTCTACTCTGCTTCACTATACACTACTCTACTCTTCTCTTCTGTAATCTACTCCATTCTAGCCTTGTTTAGCCTAGGCTAGCCTAACCTTACTTTACTCTAGTCTACTCTACTCTATATTGCTATACTCTTGCCTAGCCTAATTTAGCCTAAGTTACCCTAGCCAATCCTAACCTGGCATTACTCCTCTTTATTGTACTCTACTATTCTCTAATATACTCTACTCATACTTAGCCTATCCCAACCTAGCTCTACTCCACTCTACTCTTCCCTACTCTACTCTACTCGACTCTACTCTACTCTAGCCTAGCTTAGTTTAGCCTAGCCTAGCCTAAGCAAACTTAGCTCTGCTCTGCTCAGCTCTAATTTGCTTTACTGTTCTACTCTACTCTATTATATTAAACTCTAGCCTAACTTTTCTCTACTTTACTCTACTCTACCCTAACTTAGCCTACCCTAGGCTAACCTTGGCTAACCTATCTCTAGTCTACTCTACTCTATTTTACTCTACTCTGCTCTGCTCTACTCTGCTCTACTCTACTGCTACTATGCTCTACTCTACCCTACTCTGCTCTTGTCTACTCTACTTTACCCTACTCTACTCTACTCTATTTTAACATAGCCTAGCTTAGCCTAGCCTAGCATAACCTTACTCTGCTCTACTCTACTTGACTCTACTCTATCGTAGCTTAGCCTACCCAAACCTAGCATAGCCTCACCTAGCCTAACCTAAAATAACATAATTCTACTCTCCTCCACTCTCCTCTCCACCAGTCTACTCCACTCTACTCTATGCTACCCTAACCAAGCCTAACTTAGCTAAAGTTAGCTCTACTCTACATTACTATAGCTTAGCCTAGCCTAACCTAGCTATGTTCTACTCTGTTATGCTATGCTCTACTCTACTCTGCTATGCTCTACTCTACTCTACTTTGCTTTACTCTACTGTGCTTCGTTCTACTCTATTATACTCTGCTCTACTCTACTTGAGCCTAGTTTAGCCAAACATAACTAAGCATAGCCTAACATAGCTCTACTCTACTCTACTATACTGTACTCTACTTTACTTTACTCCATTCTAGCCTTGGAAAACCTAACATAGCTCTGCTCTACTATGTTATGCTCTGCCCTACTGTATCCTACTCTATTGTACTCTACTATGCTCTTCTCAGCTCTACCCTACTCTTCTCTACTTTACACTACTATACTCTTGCCTAGCATAGCCTAACCTAACCTAGCTCTACTTTAATCTACTCTACTCAACCCTAGCCTTGCCTAGCCCAACCTAGCTTAGCTCTACTCTGCTCTGCTATACTCTACTTTGCTCTATTCTACTCTTTTTTGCTCTACTTTTCTCTACTCTTCTTTGCTCTGCTCCGCTCAACTCTAACTAACTTTAACAAAGTGTAGCCTAGCCTAACCTAACCAAGCTCTCCTCTACTCCACTCTACTCTACTCTACTCTAACCTAGCCTAACCTAACCAAGCCTAGCATAGCCTAACCTAACCTTGCTCTACTCTACTCTACTCCATTATACTCTACTCTACTTTACTTTACTCTACTATAACCTAGCCTAACCTAGTCTAGCTTAGGCTAACCTAGCTTTTCTCTAGTATGCTCTGCTCTGCTAAACTCTACTTTGCTCTACTATACTCTACTCAACTCTACTCAACTCCACTCTACTCCACTCTACTCTTCTCTACTCTAATCTACTCTACTCTACTCTACTCTACTCTGGCCTTGCCTAGCCTAGCCTAATTGAGCACTATTCTACTATACTTTACTCTACTCTACTCTACTCTACACTACTCTGCACTAACTTAGCCTAGTTTAACCTATCTCTATAATGCTCTACTCTATTCTACTCTCTGCTCTACTCTACTCTACTTTGCTCCACTATACTTTAGCATTTCCTAGCCTAACCTAACTCAACTCTACACTACTCTAATATACTAAACAATACTATAACCTAGCTTAACCATGCTTAACTAACCCTAAATTAGCTTAGCCTAACCTAGCTCTACTCTATTCTACTCAACTCTACTTTATTATACTCTACTCTACTCTAACCTAACCTAGCCTAGCCAAGCTTAATCTAACTGTACTCTACTCTACTTTGCTCTACTCTACTTTTTTTACTCTGCCCTACTCTGTTATACTCTATTTTACTTTGCTCTGCTATACTCTACTCTAGCCTAGACTTACCAAGCTTAACCTAACCTAACCTAGCTCTACTCTATTATGCTTTTTTCTATTACTCTACTATAGCTTAGCCTTGCCTAGCATAACCTAACTTAACCAAGCTTGGCTCTGCTCTACTCTACTCTACTATACTCTGCTCTACTATAACTTAGCTTAACCTAAACTAGCTTTGCTCATCTCTGCTCCACTAATCTCTTCTCTAATCTGCTCTACTCTGCTCTATTCTTCTTTGTCATACTTTGCTCTACTCTACTCTGCTCTGCTCTAACCTGCTCTCCTATCCTCTCTTTTACTCTCCTCTCCTCCCCTCTCCATTTTTCTCCTCTACTCTACTTTACTCGATCTTACTATACTCTACTCTAGTCCACTCTACTCTACCCTACTAAACTCTAACCTAGCTTAACCTTGCCTAGCCTAACCTAGCATAGCATAATCTAGCTTTATTCTACTCTGCTCTAAACTGCTCTACTCTACTCTACTCTACTCTATTCTACTTTGCTCTACCCTACTCTACTTTTCTCTTCTCTATTCTACTTTGCTCTTCTTTGCTCTACTCAACTCTACTCTACTCTACTCTAGCATAGGCTAACCTAGCCTAACTGAGCTCTACTCTGCTCTACTCTACTCAACTATAGCATAGCCTAGCCTAGCTTACCCTCGTCTAGCCTAGCCTTCCCTAACCTTGCTCCACTCTACTCTACTCTACTCTACCCTGCTCTACTCCACTCTACTAGCCTAACCTTGCTCTACCCTACTCTACTCTACTCTTATTTAGAATAGCCTCACCTAGCCTAGCTTAGCCTTACCTAGCCTAGCCTAACCTTCCTTTACTTTACACTGTTGTACTTGGCTCTTCTTATTATTACTCTACTATGCTCTGCTCATCTCTACTCTACTTTGCTCTGCTCAACTAAAATTTTTTCTACTCTACTTTACTCTATTCTTCTCTACTCTACTCTACACTATTGTACTCTAGCCTAACCTAACCTAGCTTTTCTCTACTCTACTCTTGTCTACTCTATTCTACTTTAGCCTTACCTAGCATAGCCTAACCTACCTAGCTCTACTCTAATCTAGTCTAGCCTAGCCTAACTGAGCTCTACTCTACTCCTATTTGCTACGTTCAACTCTAGTCTAGTCTACTCTATTCTACTATTGTCTTACTTATCTTAGCTTATGCTAACCTAACATAACTCTACTCCACTCTACTCTAGCCTAGCCTAGTCGACCCAAACCCAGGTCTGCTCTATGTTGCTCTTCTCTGTTATCTTTTCCTCTACTCTATTCTATTATCCTTCACTCTACATTACATTCATCTACTCTACTCTACACCACACTACTCTACTCTAACCTAGCTCAGGCTCACTTACCCTAACCTAGCTTTACTCCACTCTACTCTACTCTATTCCATTCTATACTATTAGACTCTACTCTACTCTATTCTATTATACTCTTTTCTACTCTAGCCTACTAAGCATAGCCTAGCCTATTTGAACTCTACTATGCTCTACCCTTCTTTGCTCTATGCTACTCTACTCTATTTTACTCAAGCCTAGCCAAGGAAGCCTAACCTAGCTCTGCTCTACTCTACTCTACTCAACTCTAATCTACTCTAGCCTTGTCTGACCTATTCTAGCATAGCCTAACCGAGCCTAGCCTAACCTTGATCTACTCTACTCTCCTCTACTATACTCTAATCTACTCTACTTTACTCTATTGTACTCTATTCTACTAGACTAAATCCTAGATTAGCCTAGCCTAGCCCAACCTAACTCAGCTCTACTCTACACTGCTCTACTCTACTCTATTCCACTCTACTCTACTATACTCTATTATACTTGACTAAATCCTAGCTTAGCCTAGTATAGCCCAACCTAGCTCAACTCTACTCTACTCTACACTATTCTACTCTATTATACCCTAACCTAGCTTAGCCTAGCTTAACCCTGTCTTGCTCTACTCTACTCTACTCTATTTTTCTCTACTTTACTCTTCCCTTCTCTACTCCACTCTACTTTTCTCTGCTCTACTATGCTTTACTCTAGCCTTGTTTACATAACCTAACCTAGCCAATCCAATTCTATCTCTAATCTACTCTACTCTAAAATACTCCACTCTACACTATTCTACTCTACTCTAGCCTAGCCTAGCCAACCTTACCAAAGCTTAGCCTAGCCTAGCTTAGCTTAACTGAGCTCTACTCTACTTAACTTTACTCAAATCTACTATACTCTACTCCACTTTAGCTTAGCCTAGTGAAGACTAGTCGAACATAACCCTACTTAACTCTACTCTTCTCTACTTTTTCCTAGCCTTGCCTGGCTAAACCTAGCTCTACTCTACTCTGCTCTGCTCTAAGTGACACTACTCTACTTTGCTCTGCTCTATTCTATTCTACTCTACTCTATCACACTTTAGCTAAGCCTAGCTAACTTAGCTCTACTCTACTCTTCTCCACTCTACTCTACTATATTTTACTCTACTCTACTCTACTCCACTCTAACCAAGCCTAGCCTAGCCTAACCTAGCCCTACTATGCTCTACTCTTCTCTACTCTGCTCTACTCTCTCTACTCTACTCTACTTTTCTCTACTCTACTCTACTCTTCTCTACTCTACTGTACTCTACTCTAGCCTTGTTTAGCATAACCTAGCCTAGGCTTGCCTATTCTAGCTCTACTCTACTCTACTCAAATCCTCCACTCCATTCTATGCTACTCTACTCTAGCATAGCCTAGCCAACCTTAGCAAAGCCTAGCCTAGCCTAACCCAGCCTAACCTAGCTCTACTCTACTTAACTCAACTTTACTGTATTCTAATCTACTCCACTCTACTCTACTCAAACTTAGCCTAGCCTTGCCTAGTCGAACATAGCTCTACTCTACTTTGCTCTACTCAGCTCTAACCTAGCCTAGCCTTGCCAAACCTAGCTCTACTATACTCTGCTCTACTTTACACCACTCTGCTCTACTCTATTCTATTTTACTCTACTCTAATATACTTTAGCTTAGGTTAGCCTAACCTAGCTTTACTAGACTCTTCTCTTCTCTACTCTACTCTACTATACTTTACTCTACTCTACTTTACTCTACTCTGCTCTAACCAAGCATAGCCCAACATAGCCTAACCTAGCTGTACCTTATTATACTCTACTCTAGCCTAGCCCTGTCATGCCTAGCCTAGCCTAGCCTAACTTTGCTCTACTCTAATCTATTATGCTCTACTCTATATTTTATTACTATGCTCTACTCTGCTCCACTCCACCCTACGCTACTCCACTCTACTCTACTCAAGCTTAGCCTACCCTAGCCATGCACAGCCTAACATGGCTAAGCTCTACTCTCTCTACTCTACTCTACACTGTTCTACTCTACTCACTATGCTCTGCTCTACTTTGCTCCACTTTGCTCTACTCTACTCGCTATACTCTGCTCTACTCTACTCAACTATGCTCTTCTTTGCTCTATTCTACTCTTCTGTACTTTACTACTTTAGCTTTGCTGAGCCTAACATAACCTAGCTCTACTCTTCTCTAATCTACACTACTCTACTATACTAAACTCTAGCGTAGCCTAGCTAAGCCTGGCATATCCTAGCCCTACCTACCCTTGATAAACCTTGCCCTACTCTACTCTACTTTACTCTATTATACAATACTATACTCTACTCTACTCTAATCTACTCTTCTTTATTAAACTTTACTCAACTCTAACTTATCCTAGCCTAGCAAAACCTAGCCTAGCTAAGCCTAATCTAGTGCGACTCTACACTGCTCTACTCTACTTTAGTCTACTCTACTCTATTCTACTCTACTCTACTATGCTCTACTTTACTCTTCTGGACTCTACTTTGCTAAACTCTTCTCTACTCTAACCTATTAAACTATACTATACTATACTCTACTTTAACCTTGCCTAACCTTGCCTAGGTTAGCATAACCTAGCTCTAATCTTCTCTATTCTACTTTGCTCATCTATGTTTTGCTCTATTTCAGTCTGCTCTACCTTATTCTTCTTTGTTTTGCTCTAGTCTTCTCTGTCCTGCTCTACTCTACTTTACTCTACACTAGCATTGCCTAGCGATGCCAAGCATAACCTAATCAAGCTCTACTCTACACTACTCTACTCTACTCTAGCTAGCCTCGCCTACCCTAGCCTTGTCCTTCCTAGCATAGATTAACCTAGCTCTAATCTACTCTACTCCACTTTATTATAATCTACTCTATTCTATTCTACTCTACTCTACTCTATTCTACTTAACTCTAACCTAGCGTAACCTAGCTAGCTTAGCCTAACCAAGCTCTATTCTACTCTGCTATGCTCTGCTCTATTCTGCTCTGATATACTCTACTCTACTTTACCCTTTTCTACTTTGCTCTACTCTATTCTACTTTGCTTTGCTCTTCTTTGCTATGCTTAACTCTACTTGTAATGCTCTAGCCTAGCCTGGCTTAGCCTAAATTAGCTCTACTCCACTCTACTCTACTCTACTCTACTCTACTCTACTCTACTCAACTCTAGCCAGGCTTAGGCAAGCTTATCCTAGCCTAACCTAACTTAGCTCTACTCTACTAAACTTTACTCTACTCTACTATAACTTAGTCTAGCATAGTCTAGCTTAACCTAGCTCTACCATAATATACTTTACTTTAGCTTAGCTTAGCTTAGCCTAGCCAAACTTAACTCTTCTCTATTCTACTATGCTCTACTCTTCTTTTTATTGCTTTACTCTACTCCACTCAACTCTGTTCTACTCTCCTCTGCTCTGTACTACTTAGCAATGCTCTACTCTTCTCTACTCTACTCTACTCTATTATACACTAGCTTTGCTTAGTCAAGCCTAACTTAGCTCTACTCTACTCTACTCCACTCTACTCCATTATACTCTAGCCTAGCTTAGCCTTGCCTTGATTAACCTAGACAAATACAAGCTAGCCTAATCTAGCCAAACCTAGTTCTATACTCTATTCTATGATAGCTTTAGTCTAATATGCTCTACTCTACTCTACTCTAACCTAGCCTACCTTACCTAGCTCTACTGTACTCTAGTATAGCCTAGCCTAACTCTACTCTTCTCTACTCTACCCAACTCTACTGTAGCCTAGCCTAACATAACTCTACTCTACTCTATTCTTTCCTTGCCTAGCTTAGCCTCGCTAAAAATAACCTAGCTCTGCTCTACTCTATCATGCTCTGTGCTGCTCTACTCTGCTCTACTTTATTTTGCTCTACTCTATTCTGCTCTCCTATACTCTAGTCTTCTTAACTTTACTCTACTCTATACTACTCAACTCTACTCTAAACAAGCCTAGCCCAGCCTTGCCTAACCTAGCATTACTCTACTCTATTATGCTTTACTCTATTTCATTACCCTATTGTGCTTTACTCTACTCTGCTCTACTCTGCTCTGCTCTACTGTACTCTACTCTACTCTACAATAATCTCCTCCACTTTACTCTAGCCTAGGTTAACTTAACAAAGCCAAGCCTAGCCTAACTTTGCCCTACTCTATTCATCTTTACTCTACACTGATTTTCACTTATCTACTATACTCTACTCTACTCGAATCTACTCTATTTTTCTCTACTTTGCCCTACACTACTCTACTCTTCTCTGCTATACTCTACTCTGCTCTGCTCTACTCTGCTCTACTCTACTCTACTCTACACTGCTCTTCTTTGTTATTCTCTACTCTTCTCTACTCCACTCTAATCTACTCTACTCTAGCTTAGTTGAGCCTAACTAAGCCTAGCATAGCCTAACTTAGCTTTGCTCTACTCTACTCTACTCTGCTCTGTTCTACTCTACCCTACTCTTATTTTCTTTGCTCTGTTGTTCTCTATTCTATCTATTATACTCTACTTTGGTCTACTCTATATATTCTGCTCTACTCTTCTCTTCTATGCACTACTTTAGTTAGTTCTACCCTACTTTATTATACTCTGGTCTGGTTTACTCTAGCTTTCTTTAGCCTAACCTAACCTAACCTATCCTAGCCTAACCTAACTTTACTTTACTTTACTCTACTCTACTCAAGTCTACTCTGGCCTATCCTAGCCTAGCCTAGCCTTCCTTAGCCTAGCCTTTCCTAGCCTAACCTAACTTTGCTCTACTCTACTTTAGTCTATCTTACTCTACACTACACTAATATACTCTACTCTATTCTACTCTACTTGAATTTACTATACACTACTCTAGGTTAGGCTTGCCTTATCTAGCCTAGCCTAGGTTAACCTAACTCTACTCTACTCTACTTTGCTTTGCTCTTCTTTGCTCTACTATGCTCTACTCTACTCTACTTTGCTCTACTCTACTCTACTCTGCTATGCTCTACTCTACTCCACTCTACTCTACTCTACTCTACTCTACTTTACTCTACTATACTCTAGCTTAGCTAGCCAAACCCTGCTCTACTCTACTCTACTCTACTATACTCTAACCTAGCTTAGCCTAGCCTAACCTAGCTTTTCTTTGCTCAACTCTGCTCTACTCCACTCTACTCTTCTTTGCTATAATTTCTCAACTCTACTCTACACTCCTCTACTCTAGTATGCTCTTCTCTAATCTATTCTAGTCTACTCCATTTTAATCTACTCTATTCTACTCTACGATGCTCTTCTTTGCTCTTCTCTACTTTGCTCTACTCCGCTCCATACTGTTCTGATCTTCTCTAATCTACTCTACTCTTTTCTGTTATGCTCTGCTCAACTCTACTCTCTTCTCCTCTCCTCTCCTCACCTCTCCTCTCCTCTCTTCTCCTCATCTCTCCTATCCTCTCCTCCACTTTATTATACTCTACTCTACTCTACTCTACTTTACCATATTTTACTCTACTCAACACTAGTCTACTCTACTCTTGCCCAACCAAGCCTAGCATTACCTAATATAGCTCAATTATAGTCTACTCTACTTTACTCTTCCCTTGCTTGGCCTAGCTTAGCCTTGCTAGCCTACCCTAGCCTAACCTAGCTTAACTGAGCTCTACTCTACTTTACTCTACTCTACTCTAAGTAGCCTAACCTAGCATAACATAGCATTGAATAACCTAACTCAACTCTATTCTACTCTACTTTACTCTACTAAGCTCTACACTATTTTGCTCTGCTCTTCTCCATATTATACTACTTTACTCTTCTATTATGCTCTGCTCTTCTTTGCTTTGCACTTCTCTACTTTGTTCTACTCTATTCTACTTTATTTTGCTCTACTCTACTCTACTATACTCCTCTCTACTCTACTATACTCTATTCTACTATACTCTACTCTATTGTACTCTTGCCTAACCTAACCTATCTCTACTCTCCTCTACTCCACTCTACTCTTATCAAGCCTAGCCTAACTTAGCTCTACTCACTCTAGCCTAGCCTAGCCTATCCAAACTCTATTGTACTCTGTTGTACTTTGCTCTACTCAACTCTATATTTCTCTTCTCTGCTCTACTGTACTCGACTCTTGTCTATTATACTTTGCATTATTCTGCTCTACTGTACTCTTCACTGCTTTGTTGTGCTCTATGCTACTCTGCTCTTCTATGCTCTGCTTTGCATTACTCTACTCTGCTCTACTTTGCTCTACTATACTCTACTCTAATTTTCTCTACTCTACTTTAGCCTTGTTTAGCCTAACCTAGCCTAGCCAAACTCTACTCTGCCATATCTACACTACTCTACTCTACTCTAACCTAGCTTAGCCTACTAAGCTTTGCTCTTCTCTACTCTTCTCTGTTTTGCTTTGCTCTACTCTACTTTGCTCTTCTCTACTCTGCTCTACCCTTCTCTGCTCTACTTTACTCCTCTCTTCTCTACTCTACTCTACTCAGCTCTACTTTGTTCTACTCTACTCAACTCTACTCTACTCTACTATATTCTAGCCTAGCCTTGCCTAACCTACCTAGCTCTACTGTACTCTACTCATTATACTCTACTCAACTCTACTCCATTCTAGGATAGCTTAATCTAGCCTTGCCTAACCTTGTCTAGCCTAACCTAGTTATGCTATCCTCTACTCTACTCTGCTCTACTTTATTGTACATTAGCCAAGCCTTGCCTAGCCCAACCTAATCGAGCTCTACTCAACTTTGTACTGTTCTACTCTACTTTATTTGAGCGATGCATAACTGATCCAAGCCTTGTCAAGCTTAGCCTAGCTTAACCTAGCTCTACTCCACTCTACTCTTCTCTACTATACACTACCCTAGCCTAACTTAGCCTACACAAGCTCTACTCTTCTCAACTTTAATCTTCTCAGCTCTACTCTTTTATGCTCGATTCTTCTATATTTGCTCTACTCTACTCTATTTTTCTCTACTCTACTTTACTCTACTCTACTCTACTCCACTCTACTCTAATCTAGCCTAGCCTAAACTAGCATAAGCTAGCCTAACAAACATCTACTCCACTATATTATATTGTACTCCACTTTACTCTAGCCTAGCCTTACCTAGCCTATCCTAGCCTAGCCCAACATAACATAACCTTGCCTAACCTAGCTCAACTATACTCTTGTCTACTGTACTCTACTCTAATCAACGCTATTCCACTCTACCCTAACATAACTTAGCCTAGCCTCACTTAACCTAGCTCTGCTCAACTTTACTCTTCTCTAGCCTTATTTTTCCTAGCTTAGCCTAGCCTATCCTACCTTTTCCTAGCCTAGCCTACCTTAGCCTAGCTTAACTCTCCTCAACTTTGCTCATTACTACTCAGCTCTACTCTACTTTGCTCTACTCTACTCAGCTCTACTCTAATCTACTCTACTCTACACTATTGTACTCTAACCTAGCCTAGCCTAACATAACCGAACTCTACCCTACTCTAACCTAACCTAGCCTACCCTACCCTAGCCTAAGCTAGCATAGCTCTATTCTACACTCTACTGCACTCCATTATACTCTACTCTACTCTAGCCTAGCCTAACCTAGCTTTGCTTTACTATGCTCTACTTTACTCTGATCTACTCTGCTCTACTCTACTATACTCCACTATACTCTACTCTAGTCTAGCCTAACCTAGCTTTACTCTACTCGATTATAGTCTACTCTACTCTACTCTAGCCTAGCCTTGCCTAGCGAAGCATAGCCTAGCTTAGCCAACCTAACCTAGCTCTCCTCTACTCAATTTTACTTTGCTTTACTATACTCTACTCTTCTTTAGTCTATCCTAACCTAGCTAAGCCTAACCTAACCTAGCTCTACTCTACTCTACTATGCTCTATTCTACTCTACTCTATTATAGCCTAATTGAGCCTCGCCTAACCTTTCTCTACTTTATTCTTCTCTACTCTACTCTAATTTTCTTTGCTATGTTATATTTTACTCTACTGTACACTACTCTACTCTACTCTTATTTACTCTAGCCAAGTTTAGCCTTCCTTAGCATAGCCTAACCAAGCTCCACTCTACTTTACTCTACTCTACTCTACTATACTTTTCTCTAGTCTAGCCAAGCCTTCCTTTGCCTAGCTTTGCCTAGCCAAGCCTAACTTAGCTCAACTCTCTTTTACTTTACTCTACTCTACTCTAACTTAGCCTAGACTAGCCTAACCTAACCTAGCTCAGCTCTATATTACTCTATTATACTCTGCTCTACTCTACTCTAGCCTAGCCTAGCTTAACCTAGCTCTATTCTACTATACTATTATTTGCTCTACCCAACTCTGCTTCTTCTGTTATGCTCTGCTCTACTCTACTCTACTCTGCTCTATTTTGTTGTACTCTATTGTACTCTTGTTAAGCCTAACCTAACTTAGCTCTGCTCTACTCTATTCTACTCCACTCTACTCTACTCTACTCTAGCCAAGCTTAACATAGACCAGCCCAGCCTACTAACTTTTCCCTACTTTACTCTGCTCTGCTCTACTTTGCTCTATTTTTCTTTACTCTGCTCCACTCACCCTTATGCTACTATGTTGTTCTCTACTTTAGTCTAGTCTGCTCTACTTTGGTCTACTTTACTTTGCTCTGCTCTGCTTTCCTCTTCTCTGGTCTTCTCTACTCTGCTCTGTAATGCTCTGCTTGACTCTACTCTACTCTCCTCTCCTCTAATCACCTCTCTTCTCCTCTCTTCTCCTCACTTCTCTCCTCTCCTCTCCTCTACTCTACTTTACTTTACTTTACTCAACTGTACTCCACTTTACTTTACTCTACTCTACACTACTCTACACAACTCTACTCTACTCCACTATACTCTAGCCTAACCAAGCCTAGCCAAACTTAATCTAGCTCTACTCTACTTCACTCTATTATATCCTACTCTACTTTAGCCTAGCTTAGCCTGGCTTAGCTTAGCCCAGCCTAATCAAGCTCCACTCTACTCTTCTTTATTCTACTCTGGCCTAGCTTAGCCTAAAATAGAAAACCTAGCTCTACTCTACTTTGCTCTACCCTACTTTACTCTACTCTACTCTACTATATATTCAATGCTCTACTCTACTACTTTACTATACTCCTCTTTCCCTTGCTTTGCTCTACTCTCCTCTCCTCTACTCTACCTTACTCTATTTTTCTCTTTTATACTCAACTCTACTCTATTATACACTACTCTACCCGACACTCTCTATTCTAGCTTAGCCTAACTTAACCTTGCCTAAGTTAGCTCTACTCTACTCTACTCTACTTTACTCTACTTTACTCTATTACTATACCCTAACTTAGCCTAGTTTAGCTTAAATTAGCCTTGCCTAGCCTACCTAACCTAGCTCAGCTCTACTCTACTCTACTTTAGCTTCGCCCAACTTGGCTTAACCAAGCTCTAGTCTATAATACTCCACTCTATTCTACTCTGCTCTTTTTGTCCTATTTTATTCTACTATACTCTACTCCACTTTAATATGCTACCCTCTCCTTTGCTCAGATTTGCTTTCCTCTACTCTTCTTTACTCTACTCTCCTCCCCTCCCCTCTCCTCTCCTCTCCTCTCCTCTACTCCACTCAATAATACTCTACTATATTCAACTCTACTCCACTTTACTTGACTCTGCCCTACTCTAACCTAACCTAGACTAGCCAAGCCTAACCTAGCTCTACTCTACTCTACCTTAGCTTATCCTAACCTTGCTCTACTCTGTCTACTCTATTCTACCATACTCTACTCTAGCCTAGTTTAGCCTAGCCTAGCCTTGCCTAATGTAGCTCTTCTCTACTCTACTAAACTCTAGCTTAGCCTAGTCAAGCCAATCCTACATGAGCGTTGCCTCACCTAGCCTAGCCTAACTTAGCTTTACACTACTCTACTCTAGCCTAATCTAGCTCAACTCAACTTTTCTCCACTCTTCTCTGCTTTACTATACTCAACTCTGCTTTTCTTCTCTCTTCTTAACTACCCTTTGCTCTACTATGCTTTGCTCTACTCTACACTGCTCTACTATACACTACTCTGCTTCGCACTGCCCTGCTCTTTTTTGCTCTACTTTTCTCTACCCTACTCTACTCCACTCTAACCTAGCCTAGCCTAAATTAGCTCTACTCTAGTCTACTCTACTCTAGCCTATCGTAGCCTACCTTAACATAGCTCTGCTCTACTCTGTTATGCTCTACTCAACTCTGCTCTACTCTACTCCTCTTTGCTCTACTGTACTCCACTCTACTCTATTAAAGACTAGTTTAGCATAGCTTAGACTAGCCTAAAGTAGCTATACTCTACTCTACGCTACTTTACTCTACTCTACTCCACTTTACTCAACTATAGCCTAGCTTACCTAAGCTTAGCCTAGCATAACCTGGCTCAAAATTGCCTTACTATACTCTTCTCTACTCTTCTCTAGCCTAGCCTAACCTAGCTCTGCTCCACTTTGCTCTACTCTACTCTATTCTACTCTACTTTTCTCTTGTCTGCTTTGCTCTACTTTCCTTTGCTCGTCTTCACTTTACTTTGCTCTACTCTATCCTATCTTAGCCTAGCCTAGCCTAACCTTGCTTATCCTTGCTTAACCTAGCTCTACACTACTCTACTCTACTACTTTAGCATAGCCTAAATTAGCCTAGCTAGCTGAGACAAACTTAACCTCGCCTAGCCTACACTTCATTACTCTACTCTTCCATTCTCTGCTCTTCTCTACTCTACTCTACTATAAGCCTAGCCTAACCTAGCCTACCCTAGCCTAGCCTAACCAACCCTACTCTAGCCTACCATAGCCTAGCTTAGGCAAAGCTAGCTATGCTCCACTCTACTCTACTATACTCTATTATAGTCTTCTCTACTATACTCTACTCTGCTCTAATTAAGCCTTACATAGCTATGCCAAACCTAGCTCTACTCTACTTTTCTTCACTCTACTCAACTCTAGCCTAGGCAAGCTTAACCTAGTTTAGCCTAGCCAAACCTAGCTCTACTCTACTTTGCTCTGATCTACTCTGTTGTTCTCTACTCTATTCTATTAAACTTTACACTACTCTACTCAAGCCTAGCCTAATCTAACCTAAGCTAGCTTTACCATACTATACCCTCCTCTATTTTAGCATAACCCAACATAGCCTAGCCTAACCTAGCTCTACTATACACTATACTATACTAATCTACTCAATTATACTCTACTCTACTCTACTCTACTCTGATCTACTCTTGTCTACTCTTCTCTGCTCTACTTTACTCTACTCTACTGTACTCTAACCTAGCCAAACATAGCTCTACTCTACTCTATTCTACTCTTCTCTAACCTACTCTACTCTAGCCTTGCCTAACTTAAATCTACTCTGCTCTACTATGGTCTACTCTACTCTATACTACTCCACTATTCTCAACTTTTCTCTACTTTCCTCTACTCTACTACTCTCTTCTCTTCTTTACTCTAGTTTTCTCTACTCAGCTCTACTCTACTTTGCTCTACTCTACTTTGCTCTATTTTATTTTTCTATGCTCTACTTTACTTTACTCTACTCTCCTCCCCTCTCCTCTCCCCTCCACTACTCTCCTCTCCTCTCCTATCCTCTCCTCTACTTCACTCTACTCCACTCCACTCTACTCTACTCTTCTTTACTCTTTTCTACTCTACTCTACTCTAGCCTAGCTTAATCCAACTATGTAATACTCTACTCTACTCTACTCTGCACTAGCCTTGCCTAACTTAGCCTAGCATAGCTTACCTTATCGTAAGCTAGCCTAACCCTGCTCAACTTTATTCTACTCTACTCTACTCGAGCCTAGCCTATCCTAGCCTATCTTAGCTCTAATATTCTCTACTCTACTTTGCTCTGCTCTACTCTACACTACCTTGCTCTACTCTACTCTACATTACTCTGCTCTACAATTCTAGCCTGCTTTACTCTGCTCTGCTATGCTCTAATCTCTTCTCCTCTACTTTAATCTACTCTACTATACTATATCTACTCTACCCTACTCTAGCCTTAACTAGCGTAGCCTAACCTAGCTCTTCTCTACTCTACTCTAGTCTAATCTAGCATAACCTCCCTTAGCATTGCCTATCATTGTGTAGCCTAGTCTAACGTAGTTGGATTCTATTATACTCTTCCCTACATTAGTCTACTCTAGTCTATTATACTTTACTCTACTTAAACCTAGCCCTATCTAGCCTAACCAAGCTCTACTCTACTCTACTATAGCCTAACCTTGCCTAAGCTGACCTAGCTCTGCTATACTCTACTATGTTCTGCTCTGCTCTATTCTACTCCACACTTCTCTACTTTACTCTATTCTATTTTAGTCTACTTTATTGTACTCTACTCTAGTCTAGCTTAGTAGAGACTAACCTAGCTCTATTCTACTCTGCTCTACTCTACTCTGCTTTACTCTACTTTGCACTGCTCTACTATGCCCTACTCTACTCTATTCTACCTTGCTCTACTCTACTTTTTTCCACTCTGCTTTGCCTTTCTCTTCTTCTCGCTACTCAAATCTACTATACTCCAGCCTAGCCTAGCCTAATCTCGTACTACTCTACCTTACTCTACTCTAGTCTACTGTACCCTATGCTACTCTACTCTAGCCAAGCCTAACCATGCTTTACTATACTCTACTCTACTCTACTAAACTCTACTACATCTTAGCCTTGCCTTTCCTTACCTAGCCTAGCTTAGCTTAAGCTAGCTTTGCTCTGCCTTACTCTGCTCTGTTATGCTCTGCTCTGCTCTACTCGACTCTTCTCTGCTCTACTCTACTCTACTCTTCTCTACTCTCCTCTACTCTATACTCTAGCCTAGCTTAGGCTAAGCTAGTACTACTCTACTCTACTCAACTCAAGCCTAGCCTAGCTTAGCCAAGCCTACCCTAACTCTACTATACTCTTCTTAACTCTTGTATACTCTACTCGGCACTACTCTATACATTTCTACCCTACTCTACTCTACTCTACTCTAGCCTTGCCTTGCCTAACGTAGCCTTACCTAGCCTATCCTAGCTCTACTCTACTCTAGTCTACTCTACTCTACTCTACTCTAGCCTAGCCTCACCGATAATAGCCTTACAGAGCCGAGCCCAACTTAGCCCAATTAAGCCATGCTTTACTCTACTCCACTCAACTTTCCTCTACTCTACTCTTCTCTACTTTCCTTTACTTTAATATACTCTACTCTACTCTATTGTACTATAACCTAACCAAGTCTAACCAAGCATAACTAACTTTATTATAGTCTACTCTACTCTACTCTTCCCTACACTACTCTACTCTAGCCTAGCCTAACCTAGCCTAGGCTAACATAGCTCTGCTTTACTCTGCTCTACTCAACTCTTCTCTACTTTTCTTTGCTCTACTTTTCTATTCTCTACTCTATTCTCCTCTTGTGTACTCTATTTTGCTATGCATTACTCTTCTTTACTCCACTCCACTTTGCTCTGCTCTACTCTGCTTCAATATGCTCTACTCGTCTTTACTATGCTTTGCTTTGTTATGCTTTGCTCTTCTCTATTCTATTATTTTATACTCTACTTAATTCTATTTTGCTCTACTCTAAATTACTCTACTCTATTCCACTCTAATCTAGCCTAGCCTAACCTAAACTAGTTCTACTTTACTCTACTACTCTACTCTAGCCAAGCCAAACCTAACCTAGCCTAGCCTAGCATAACCTAACCTAGCTTAACTAACCTAGCCAACCCTAACTTAGCTCTACTCTACTATACTCAAGCCTAGCTTAAGCAAACCTAGCTTTGCTCCACTCTACTCTTCTGTGCTCTACTCTACTCTACTCTGCTCTACTATGCTCTACTCTACTTTAAACTACTTTAATATGCTCTACTCAAGCATGGTTTAGCCAAGCCTTGCCTAGCCAAGCCTAATCAAGTTCTACTCTACTCTACTCTACTCCACTCTACTCTAACCTAGGCTAGCCTAACCAAGCTCTACTCCACTCTACTTTGCTCTACTCTAATCTACCTTACTCTGCTCTAATCTGTTCTACTCTACTCCGCTCTACTCTACTCTACTCTGCTTTACTCAACTCAACTTTACTTTGCTCAACTTTAGCCTAGCCTAGCATAAGCTAACCTAGCATAAGCTAACCTAGCTCTACTCTACTCGATACTATTCAAAATTACCAAGCCAAACTTAGCCTAGCCTAACCATGCTCTAATCTACTATGCTCTTCCCTGCTCTACTTTGCTCTACTTTGCAATGATCTACTCTGCTCTACTCCACTCTAATTTAGCCAAGCCTAGCTTTGTCTAACCTAACCTAACCTTGCTTTACTCTACTTTACTATATTTTACTCTACTCTACTATACTCTACACTAGCTTAGCCTAGCCAAACCTAGCCTAATCTAACTCTACAATATTATACTCTACTACACTCTACTCTAGCCTAGCATAGCCTAGCCTAGCATACACTATCCTAGCATAGCATAACCTATCTCTACACTACTCTACTCTACTCTATGCTACTCTACTCAACTCTACTCTATCCTAGCCAAGCCTAACCTAGCTTTGCTCTACTCTACTCTATTATACTTTTCTCTATACTACTCTACTCTACTTCACTTTGCTTTATCTAATCTACTATTCTACTCTACTTTGCTATGCTCTGTTCTGCACTCCTTTATTCCCCTCTACACTACTTTATTCTACTCTACTATGCTCCACTATACTCTACTCTACTTCACTCTCCTCTATGCTACTCTACTCTACTCTACTCTACTCATCTTTAGCCTATCTTAACCTTGCCTAATCTAACCAAGCTACACTTTGCTCTACTCTACTCTTTGCTACTCTGCTCTACTCTAGCCCAGCCTAGCCTAGCATGGCCTATCCTAGCCTACCTTAGCCTAGCCTAACCTAATCTTACTCTATTATACTTTACTGCATTATTCTCTACTTGACCCTACTCGACTCTGCTCTGCTCTACTCTACTATTCTCTAATATGCTCTGCTCTTCTCTACTCTGCTTTGCTCTGCTCTACTCTGCTCTGTTCTACTCTAGCCTAGCCTAGCCTAGTTGAATCGAGCACTACTCCTCTCTACTCTACTATAGCCTATCCTAGCTTAGCTTATGCTAGCAACGAATAGCCTAGCTTAGCTTAACCAAGCTCTACTTTACTCTACTATACTCAAACCTAGCTTAGCCTTGCCTAGCATACCTCTATTCTACTCTATTCTATTATACTAAACTAAATTTTGTTATACTCTACTCTAACAAATCCTAGCCTTACCTAGTCCAACCTTACTTATCCCAACCTAGCCTAACTAAGCTCTACTTTGCTCAACTTTTCTTTGCTGTGCTCTGCTCTACCCTCTGCTCTACTCTACTCTACTTTACTCTAGCTTAACCTTGTTTTGCCTAACCTTAACTAGCCCTACTCTACTCTACTCCACTCTACTCTACACTACTCTAGCTTAGCATAATCTAACCTAGCCAAACCTAGCCTAGCCTAACCTACCTCTACAAAACTCTACTCTAATATACTCTACTCTACACTAACCTACCCTACTCTAACCTTGCCTAGCCTAACCTAACTCTACTCTACTTTACTCTACTCTAGTCTACTCCACTATAGCCTAGCCTAGCCTAACTTAGCTCTACTCTACTCTTCTCTGCACTACTCTGTTCTAATCTATTCTGCTCATCTCTACTCTATTGTACTCTACTCTAGTCTAGCTTAGCCTAGCATAACCTAACTTGACCGAGCTCTACACTACTCGACTCTACTCTACTCTAGCCTAGCCTAACCTTACCTTGCCTAACCTAGTCTAACCTAGCCTAGCCTAACCTAACTCTACACTACTCTATTTTACTATATTATACACTACTCAGCTCTCCTCTACTATACTCTACCCTACTCTAATCTAATCTACTCTACCCTACTCTACTATACTAGAATCTATTTTACTCTACTCTCGTCTACTCTTCTCCACTCAAACCTAGCATAGGCTTGAATAACCTAGCTCTAATCAAATGTACTCTACTCTATCCTAGCCTAGCCTAACCTAACCTAGCTTTGCTTTACTATGCTTTGCTATGTTTTTCTCTTCTCTACTTTGCTCTACTCTTTTATTCTATGCTTTTGCCTAGCGTAGCCTAGCCTCATCTGGCTCAACTCTACTCTACTCTACTCTATTATGCTCTACTCTACTTTACTCTACTCAACTCTACTCTTCCCTTGCCAAGCCTATCTTAGCCAAGCCTAGCCTTGCCTAAGTTAGCTCAACCTAACATAGCTCCACTCTACTATACTCCATTCTACTCCACTCTACTCTACTCTAATCTACTCAACTCTACTCTAACCTAGCCTACCCTAACCTAGCTTTACTATACTCCACTCTACTCTACTCTCCTCTACTCTACCCTACTCTACTCTACTCTAGCATAGCCTAATTTACCATAGTGTAGCTTAGCCTAGCCTAACCTAGCTTTACTCCTCTTTACTCTGCTCTATTCTATAGTACTCCAATATTTTATACATTACTCTACTTTTCTCTAACTTTCCCTTGCTTATCCTAGCCTAACATTGCTCTACTCTATTCAATGCTACTTTGCTCAACACTACTTCACTCTAGCCCAACCTAGCTTAAACTAGCTCAACTCTGGTGAACTCTACTCTACTCTTCTCTGCTCTGTTCTACACTACTCAACTCTACTCTTCTCCTCTACTTTGCTCTACTCTACTCTATTTTTCTCTACTATACTCTAGCCTACGCCATTCTCACCGTGCTCTACACTGCTCTACTCTACTCCACTCTAACCTAGCCTAGCTTAGCCAAGCAAGCCCCAGCAAAGCCTAGCCTAACCTTACTCAAGTCTACTCTACTTTACACTATCCTATTATGCTCTACTCTACTTTACTATACTCTATTACACTCTAACCTAACTTACCCTAGCCTAGCTAACGTAGCTCTATCTGACTCTACTCTACTCTAGCCTAGCCTAAACTAGCTTACATTAACCTAGCTCTATTCTATTCTGTTGTGCTTTGCTTTACTTTTTATTGCTCTGCTCTACTCCACTCAACTCTACTCTTCTGTACTCTGCTCTACTTTACTCTAGTCTAGCTTATCCTAGCATAGCTAAGCTTAGCCTGTCTTAACCAAACATAGCTCTACTCTTCTCTGCTTTACTATGCTCTCCACTACTCTACCATCATCTACTATACTTTGCTCTAATTTTCTCTACTCTACTCTACTATGTACTGCACTTGCCTACTCTACATTACTCTTTTCTACTCTTCTTTAGCCTTGCCTAGCCTAACCGAATCTAGCTCTACTCGACTCTAGTCTAGCAATGCCTAACCCAGCCCAGCCTAGCCTTGCCTTACCTTGCTTAGGTTTACCTTGCTTTACTCTTCTCCACTTTATTATACTATACTGTAATCTACTCTACTCTAATCTACTCTACTCAACTCAACTCTGACCTAGCTTAGCCTAACCTAGCTCTACTTTGCTCTATTATGCTTTTCTCTGGTCTACTTTGCTTTGTTCTGCTCTTCTCTACTCTACTTTACTCTTTTCTACTCTACTCTACTCTACATTACTTTGCTCTTCTTTGCTCTACTAAACTCTACCCTAGCCAACCTTAGCCTAGCCTTATTGAGCTTTTCTCAACTCTACTCTACTCAATTCTATCTTAACCACATGTAGCTTAGTTTAGCCTAGCCCAACCTAGCCTAACCTAGCTCTACTCTACTCTACTCTACTCTACTCTACTGTACTCTACCCTAACCTAAACTTGCATAACATAGATCTACCTTACTCTATTATACTCTAGCATAGCCTAGCCTAAGCAAGCCCTGCTCAACTCTACTGTGCTATGCTCTTCTTTTCATTGCCCTAATCTACTCTACTCCACTCCACTCTGCTCATCTCTGCTCTTCTCTACTCTACTTAATTGTGCTCTACTCTACTCTATTCTTCTCTACTATACTCTATTGTTCTCTAGCCTAACCTAACTTAGCTCTACTCTACTATACTTTAGCCTAGCCTAACTTAGCCTAACCTAGCATAGCCAACCCTGGCCTAGCTTAACCTAATTCTACTCTTTGCTAATCCATTAGACTCTACTCTTATCTAGCATAGCCAAGCCTTACATACCAAGCTCTACTCTACTCTAGTCTAGCCTAGCCTAACCAAGCTCTACTCAACTATGTTTTGCTCAGCTCTACTCTACTCTACTCTTCTATACACTTGCTGGGCCTAGCCTAACCTAGCTATACTCTACTCTGTTCTACTCAACTGTACTCTACTCTACTCTATTCTACACTACTCTTGTCTACTCTAGCCAATCTTAGCATAGCCTAGCCTAGCCTAGCATAACCTCGCTCTACTCTGCTCTACACTGTTCTAATGTTCTCTACCCTACAATAATCTACTATGCTTTGCTCTTTTCCTCTACTCTACTCTACATTTGCCTAACCTTTTTTAATCTACCCTACCCTAGCCTAGCTTAGCCTGACCAAGCTTTACTCTACTTTGCTCTATGCTTCTCTACTCTAATCTGCTTTGCTCTACTCTTTTTTACTCTACTTTGCTCTTCTCCGCACTACTCTACTCTACACTACTCCTTTGTACTCTATTATGCTCTTCTCTTTTATGCTCTACTCTACTCTAGTCTACTCTACTTTACTCTAGCATAACCTAACCTAATTATACTTTACTTTACTCTACTCTACTCTACACTACTCTACTCTTTACTTGCCTTTCCTAGCCTAGCATAACTTAGCCTAGCCTACTCTAACCTAGCCTAGCCTAACCTAGCTCTACTTTACTCGACTCTACTCCACTCTACTTTGCTCTACTCTACTCTGACCTTGCCTATCCTAGTCTAGCCAAGAAATACTTTGCTCTACCCTACTTTACTTAAACTCTAGCTTAGCCTAGTTTAGCATAGCTTAGCCTAACTTTGCTCTACTCTTCTCTACTTTACTTTTCTTTGCTCTACTCTACTTTACTATTCTCTACTCTACTATGTCTACTCTGCTCTGCTCTACTCTACTCTATTATACTCTAGCCTAGCCATGCCTAACTTAGCTCAACTCTACTCTACTCTACTTAACTCTACTCTAATCTACTCTTGCTTAGCCTAGCCTATCTTAGCCTAACATAGCCTTTCCTAGGTTAGCCTAACCTAGCTCTACTCTAATCTACTCTAAAATACTCTAGCTTAGCCAAGCCTAGCTAAGCCTAATCTACCTCTACTCTACTTTTCTCTACTTAGCTCCACTCTACTCTACTTTATGCTAGCCTAGCCTAGCCTAGCCAACTCTATCTTAGCCTTGCCTAGCTTAGCCTAACCTAGCTCTACTTTGCTCTGCTCTACTCTACTCTACTCTAGTCTATTCTTACCAAGCCTAGCCTAGCACAACCTAGCTTAGCCTAGCCTAGCCTATCCTAACCTAACTTAGCTCTTTCTTCTCTACTCTGTTTTGCTCCAATCTGGTATACTTTACTCTCCACTACTCTACTTTTCTCCACTTTGCTTTGCTTTACTCAACTATGCTCTACTCTACTCTACTATGCTGTACTCTTCTCTGTTCCACTTTAGCTTTTCTAGCTTAGCCTATCTTATCTTACCTTAGTCGAGCCTAACCTCGCTTAACCAAGCTCTACTCTACTTTACTCTAATCTACTCAAATCTACTTTACTCTTGCTTAGCAAAGCCTATCCTAGTCGAAAATAGCTCTACTCTACACTACTCTACTCTAACCTGGCTTACCCTAGTGAAACCTTGCTCTACTTTGTTATACTCTACTCTACTATGCTATGCTCTGCTCTACCCTACTCTCCTATAGTCTAACCTAGCCGACCCTAACCTAGCTTTACTATACTCTACTAAACCCTACTCTACTGTACAATACCCTACTCTACACTTCTCTACTTTACTATAGCCTAACCTAACCTCTCATAACAAAGCTTAACCTTACTATACTCTACTCTACTATACTATACTCTACTCTATTCTACTTTATTCTACTCTACTCTACTATACTTTACTCTACCTTACCCTACTCTACTTTACTCTACTCTAACCTAACCTAGCCTAGCTCATCCTAAACTAGCTCTATTATGCTCTAGTTTACCCTACTCTACTATACTTAGCTTTATTCTACTCTGCTCCACTCTACCCATTTGCTCTCCTCTTCTCTACTCTGTTCCTATCTACTTTGCTCTACTTTATTCTGCTCTTCTTTACTCTACTTTACCCAAGCCTAACATATGCTAGCTGAGTCTACTTTACTTTACTCAACTCTACTCTACTCTACTCTACACGATTCTGGCCTGGTCGAGCCTACCCTAGCCTAACATATCTCTACTCAACTCTACTCTACTCTACTATATTGTACTCTACTCTACTCCACTCTACTCAACTCTAACATAGCCTTGCCTAACCTAACCTAACCTAACACTACCCTACTATACTCTACTCTAGCTTGGCCTAGCCTAGCCAAGCCTAGCTTCGCATAGCTTCGCCTAGCCTAACTCTACTCTACTATGCTTGCTCAACTTAGCTCATTTTTTATCTACTCTACTCTATTTTGCTCTTTAATACTCTACTTTGCTCTACTCTACTCGAGTCCACTATACTCTACTTTAGCATAGATTAGACTCACTACTAGAATAACTTTGCTCTACTCTACTCTACTCTAATCAAGCCTAGCCTAGCCTACTTTAGCTTAGCCAACCCTAGCCTAACCTAGCTCTACTCTACCTTTACTTTACCCTACTATACTATACTTTAATCTACTATATTCTACTCTACTCTACTATAACTTAGCTTAGCCTAGCCTAACTTAACCTAACTTTGCTCTACTCTACTCTTCTCTACTCTTGCCAAACCTAGCCTAACCTTGCTCTACTCTACCCTGCTTTGCCATACTTTGCTTAGCTCTACTCTATAATACTCTACTCTACTATACTCTAACCTACCCTAGGTTAACTTAGCTCTCCTATACTCTACTAAAATCTACTCTACTCCACTCTTACTTTGTCTAGACTATCTTAGCCTAGCCTAGCCTAACTTAGCCTTGCCTAGCCTAGCTCTATGCTACTCTGCTCCATTCTAACCTAGCCTAATCTAGCCTAACCTTGCCTAAACAAACCTAGCTCTACTCCACTTTACGCATCTCTACTCTACTCTACTATAGCATAGACTAACTTAGCCTAACCTATTTTAGCCTCACATTGCCTAACCTAACCTAGCCCTAATCTGCTCTACTATATTATACTCTACTATACTCTACTCTACTCTACTCTAATCCACTTTATGCCACTCTACTCTATCGTACTCTACTATAACCTTGCCAAGCCTTGCTTTGCCTATCTTAGCTCAACTCTTCTTAGCTCTGTTCTGCTCAACTCAGGTCTGCTCTACTCTGCTCCACTCTACTCTACTATACTCTTCTTTACTTTTCTCTACTGTATTTTGTTCTTCTTTGCTTTAATCTACTCTACTCTACTCTACTCTACCCTACTCTACTATGCCCTACTATGCTCTGCTTTGCTCTACTCTACTCTACTCTACTCTACTCTACTCTTATCTAGCCTAACATAGCATAACCAAGCTCTACTCTACTCTTCTTTTCTCTTCTATGCACTATAATGCTCTGCTCTACATTACAGCACTCTACTCTTTTACTCAGCTCTACTCTACTCCACTTTGCTTTACTTTGCTCTACCATGCTCTCTTGTCCTCTCTTCTACTCTACTTTACTTTACCCTACTCGACTTTACCCTACTCTACTTTACTTCACTCTACTCTACTCTAAACAAACCAAACTTAACCTAACCTAGCTTTTCACTACTCTACTCTGCTCCACTCTAGCCTAGCCTTGTCTTTCTTAGCCTAGCCTAGCCTATCCTAACCTGGCCTAGCCTAACATCGCTCTTCTCTACTATGCCTTTTTACTCTACTCTACTCTACTCTACTCTAGCCTAGCCTTGTCTTTCTTAGCAAATCCTTTCTTTACTCTCCTTTACTCTGTCATGCTTTGCTATACTTTTCTCTGCTCTTCTCTACTCTATTCCACTCTACTCTACTGTACCCTATTCTACTCCACTCTACTCTAACCTAGCGAGGCCTTAACTAAGCTAACCCAAGCTAGCCTAGCCTAGCATTGCATAACTTAACTCTACTCTTCTCAGTTTAGCTCTACTCTGCTTGGCTCTGATCTTGTCTACTCTATTATACTCTACTCTACTTTGCTCTACTCTACTGTACTCTAGTCTAGCCTAGCCTAGCTTAGCATATCCTAGCCTAGCCTAACCTAGCTCTACTATACTCTACTCTACCCTACTTTACTCTAGCTTAGCCTAGCTTAACCTAACTCTACTATACTCTGCTCTACCCTACTTTACTCTTGCTTAGCCAAACCTAGCTCTAGACTACTCTACATTAGTCTACTTAATTCTACTCCCTCAACTCTAGCCTAGCATAGCCTAGCCTAACCTATCCTAGCCTACCTTAGCCAAGCTTAGCATAGCCAAACCAAGCTCTACTCTACTAATCTCTACAATACTCTACTCTAACTTCGTCTAACCTAGCCTATCCTAACCTAGCAAAGCTCTACTCTACTCTACTTTACTCAACTCTACTTAATTCTACTTTACTCTAGGCTAGCTTAGCCTTACCTAGCCTAGCCTAGCCTAGCTCTACTTTGGTCTACTCTATTCTACTATACACTACTCTTCTCTACTCTTCTCTACTTTGCTCTCCTCTACTCTGCTCTATTATACTCTACATTGCTCTATGTTACTCAAACCTAGTCTAGCCAAACTTCGCTCTACTCTACTTGACTATACTCTACTCTATCCTACTATACTCTACTCAACTCCACTCTACTCTACTCTACTCTATGCTACTCTACTCTACTCTAGCCTAGCATAGCCTAACCTAGCTCTATTATACCTTACTCTACTCTACTCTACCCTACCATAGCCTAGCATAGCCTACCCAAGGTAGCCTTGCCTTACTTAACTTAGCTCTATTATACTCTACTCTAACGTAGTCTAGCCTAACCTAAACAAGCTCTACTCTACTCTACACTACTTTACTCAACCTAGCCTTAACTAGCCTAGCCTAGCTTAACCTAGCTCTCCTCTATTGTGCTTTACTCTACTATGCTACACTCCACTCTGCTCTTCCCAACTCAGCTCTACCCTACTCTACTCTACTCTGCTCTACTCTACTCTTCTCTACTATTTACTCTAGCTTAGCTTAGCATAGCTTAGCCTAACCTAACTCTACTCTACTCTACTCCCCTACATACTTTATTCTAGCCTAGCCAATGCTAGTAAACTATGGCCTAACCTAGCTCTAGTCTATTATACTCTACTCTACTCTACTTTACTCTACTCTTCTCAAAACTAGCCTAGCCTAAACTAGCTCTTCTCTACTCCACTCTAGCATAGTTTCCAAGCCTAACCTAGCTCTGCTATGCTCTAAATTGATTTTCTCTACTCTACTCTACTTTGTTGTACTATGCTTTGCTTTACTCTGCTCTGCTCTACTCTAGAATACTTGAGCTTAGCTTAGCCTAGCCAAACCTAACCTAACTATACTCTACTATACTCCACTCTACTCTATATTTCTCAACTCTACTATGCTTTACTATGCTCTACTATAGCCTAGCTAACTTAACCTAGCCTAGCCAACCATAGCCTAACTTTACTTTATTCTACTTAACTCCATTATACTCTACTCTACTCTAAGCTAGCCTAGCCTAGCCTGGCCTAACATACCTATATTCTTCTCTACTCTACTCTACTCTACACTAGCCTAGCTTAACCTAAACTAATCTAGCTATACTCTGCTCTTCTTTGCTCTACTCTTCTCTATTATATCCCACTCTACTCTGCTCCATTTTGCTTTGCTTTACTATACTTTGCTTTGCTCTAATCTACTCAACTTTCTTTTACTCTATACTACTCTACTCTACTATACTCTGCTCTACTCCAACCTTGCCTAGTATGGCCTAGCCTAATATAACCTTGTCCTACTTTACTCTACTCAACTCTACTCTACTCTAGCCTAACTTGACCTAACCTAGCCTAGCCTATTATTGCCTAACCTAGCCTAGCTAACCATGCTCGACTCTTTCTACTCTACTATATTTTACTCTACTCTACTCTACTCTACTCTTCTCTGCTCTTCTCTTCTCTACCATGCTCTATTCTACTCTACTATACTCTACTCTAATTTGCTCAGTTCTACTCTACACTACTCTACTCAACTCTAGCCTAGTCAAATTGAGCTCTACTCTACACTGCTCTAATCTTGCCTAGCCTAGCCTAGCCCAACCTTGCCTTACCTAGCCTAGCCTAACCTAGCTCAATGCTACTCTTTTGTATTCTACTATACTCTACTAGATTCTACTCTACTCTACTCTACTCTATTCTATACTACTCTACTCTAACATAGCTCTACTCTACTATACATTAGCCTAGCCTAGCTTGGCCTTGCCTAGCTAGCCTAACCTAGTTCTGCTCAGCTCTGCCCTATTATGCTACACTCAACCCTATTTTGCTTAACTCTACTCAACTCTAGTCTACTCTACTCTACTTTATTATACTCTAGCCTAGCCTAACCTAACATAGCTCAACTCTACTCTACTATACTCCACTCTAGAATAGACTAACCTAGGTTAACCTATCCTAGCCAACCCTACCCTAGCCAAACATATCTCTACTCTACTCTATTATTCTGAATTCTACTCTTTTCTACTCTTCTCTACTCTGCTTTTCACTACTTAACTCTACTCTAACCAAGCCAAACTTAACAAAGCCCAACTTGGCTATAATCTGTGCTACTCTAAGCTAGCCTAACCTAGCTTAGCTGTATTATGCTCTACTCTGCTTTTCTCTTCTCTGCTTTAGTCTATACTGCTCTACTCTACTCTGTGCTTCTCTAATATATTCTACTCTACTATACTTTGCTCTACTATACTCTATCCTAGCCTATCCTAACCTTGCTCTACTCTACTCTACTCTAGCCTAGTCTATCCTAGCCTATCCTAACCTAACCTAACCTTGCTCTACTCCACTTTACTCTACACTACTTTACTCTACCCTACTCCACTCTACTCTACCCTGCTCTACTCAAGCTTATCATAGCATACCTTAAGCTAACCTAGCTCTACTCTACTCAGCTTTACTCTAATCTAATCTCGCCTAGCCTAGCCTAGATTAGCCTAGCATAGCCTAACCTTCCTGTACTCTGCTATACTATGCTCTGCTTTGCTATGTTCTACTATGTACTACTACACTTTCCTCTCTTCTACTCTACTTTCCTCTACTATACTCTACTCTAACCTAACATTGCCTAACCTATCGTAACCTAGCTTTATTATTCTCTACTCCACTCTACCACTCGAACCTATCCTAGCCTTGCCAAACCTAAACTAACCTAGCTCTACTCTACTTTGCTTCGCTCATCTCTGCTCCATTCTACTCTACACTACTCTGCTTTGCTTTGCACTATTCTACTTTGCTCTACTCTACTCTACTTTACTCTAGCCTAGCTTAGCTTTGCTAACAAAACTTAGCTCTAATCCACACTTCTCTACTCTACTTTACTCTACTCTACTCCACTCTACCATAGCCTAACTTAGCTTAGCGTAGCCTAGCCTAACAGAGCTCTACTCCAATCTACTCTACTCTATTATACTTTTCTATACTCTACTCTACTCTACTCTACTCTACTCTACCCTAATCTACTCTACTCTACTCTACCTAGCTTAGCCTAACCTAACTTAGCCTAACTTAAGTCTACTCCACTCTACTCTACTATACTTTACTCTTCTCTATTCTACCTTACTGTGCTCTATGCTACTCTACCCTGCTCTGTTTTCCTCTGCTCTTCTCTTCTTTGCTCTACTTTTCTCTGCTTTGCTCAACTAAGCTCACCTCTACTATAATCTACCCTACTCGAGCCTAGCCAATCCTAGCCTAATCGAGCCCTACTCTACTCTACTCTAGCCTAACTTTGTTTAGCCTACCCTAGCCTAGCCTAGCCTACCCCTGCTCTACTCTACTATATTGTACTCTACTCTATTTAACTAGACTGTACCCTACATTACTCTACTCTACTCTAACCTATCCTAGGCTAGACATGGCTAACCTTGTTCTACTCTACTATACTATACTCAAACCATGCTTAGCCTGGCCTACTCTAGCTAGCCTAATCTAGCTCTTCTCTACTCTGCCCTATTAAGCTCTACCCTATTTTGCTCTACTCAGCTCTGCTCTGCTTTGCTCTACCCTATTCTACTCAACTCTACTTTACTTTATTACACATTGGCCTAAGCTAGCCAAGCCTAACCTAACCTAGCTCTTCCTTACTCTACTATACACTACTCTAACTCATCCTACCCTAGCATTGCCTACCCTAACTTAGCCTAGCCTAACCTAGTCTAATCTAGCTCTACTCTACTCTACTCTATTATACTCTATTATACTCTTCTTTACTCTTCTTTACTCTACTCTACTCTACTCTATCTAACAAAGTCTAGCCTAACCAAGCAAAACCTAGCTTTAATCTACACTACTCGAGCCTAACATATTCTAGGTCAGCCGAGCCTAACCTTGCTCTACTCTACTCAACTCTACTCTTCTCAGCTCTACACTACTCTTCTTTTCTATACTCTTCTTTACTCTAATCTACTCTACTCTACTCTAATATACTATATCCTAGCCTAGCTTACCCTAGCTCTACTCTACAATACTCCATTGTACTCTACTCTAGCCTAGCCTGTCCTAACCTAGCCTAGCCTAGCCTAATCATACTCTACTCTTCTATACTCTACTCTACTCTACTCTACTATAATCTAGTCTACTCTACTATACTCTAACCTAGCCTAGCTTAGCCTAACCTAACCTTACTTAACTCTAATCTACCCTACTTTGCTTTGCTTTATTCTATTCTACCTGCTCTGCTCTCCTCTCCTCTACTCTACTCTAATATGCTAAGCCTTAATCTACTCTACTTTGCTTTATTGTAATCTACTCTACTCTACTCTAGCTTAGCCTAGCCTAACCTAAGCAAACTCTACTTTACTTTACTCTACAATACCATACACTGCACAAGCCTAGCCTTGCCTAGCTGTACTTTATTGTGTTATACTCTACTCTAATTTAGCCTAGCCTAGTTTAGCCTAACCCTGCTCTACTCTGCTTGTCTATGCTCTGCTACACTTTGCTCTTCTCAACTCTACTCCACTCTGTTCTACTCTACTCTACTCTATTTTGCTCTACTGTACTCTACTCTGTGCTTGAGCCTAGCCTAACCTAGCTCTACTCTACTCTACTCTACTCTACCCTAGCCTAGCCTAACCTAGCTCTACCCTAGTTTGCTATACTCTAGCATAGCCATAGCTTAGTCTAGCCTAACCTTGCTCTACTTTACTCTCATTTGCTCCTCTTCTAAGCTCTTCTCTACTCTACCTAAGCCTCACCTAGCCTAGCCTAACCTAGCTTAGCCTACCTTGCCTAACCTAAGTTAGCTCTATTCTTCACAGCTTTGCTCTACTCTACTATACTCTACAATGATCTGCTCTCCTGTGCTCTACTCTACTCTACTTTTCTTTGCTCTGATCTTCTCTGCTCTACTCTACTCTATGCTACTTTACTCTACTATAGCTTCGCCTAACTTTCCTTAACCTGGCCTAGCCTAACCTAGCTCTATACTCAACATTGTTTTACTCTTCTCTACTCCAGCCTAGCCTTGCCTACCCTAACCTCGCCAAGCGTAGCCAAGCTTAGCCCAACCAAACCTTGCTCTACTCTACTCTACTCTACTTCACTTTACTCTGCTCTAGCCTAGCATAACCTAGCCTAATCTAGCCTAGCCTTGCTCTACTCTACTTTACTATACTGTACTCTAAGTAAGCCTAGCCTAACATATCCTAACTAAGCTCTAATCTACTCTACTATACTCTACTCTATTCCACTCTATGCTACTTTAGCCTTGCCTTGCCTCACCTAGGTTGGCTAACCTAGCTCTGGTCTAGTGTACTTAGCTTTGCTCTACTCTGTTATGTTATATTATGCTCTCTACTCTACTCTTCTCTAATATGCTCTACTCTACTCTCCTCTACTCTGCTTTAGTCTACTCTACTCTTCTTTTGTCTACTTTACTCTGCTCTACTGTACTCTAGCTTGGCCTAACCTAACCTAGCTATACTCAACTCTAGCCTAACATAGGTCTACTCTACTCCACTCTACTCTAATCTACTTCACTCTACTCGACTCTACTCTACCTTTCTCTACTCTACTCTACTTTAACCTAGTTTAGCCTAACCTAGCCTAGCCTAGCCTAACCTAGCTCTACTCTACTCTGAGCTACTCTACTCTACTGTACTCTACTTTGCTCTACCTTTTTAACTCTATTTTTCTCTCTTCTACTCTATTTTGCTCTTCCCCACTATGCTCTTGTCCAATCTACTCAACTACACTCTACTCTACATTATTTTGCACTACTTTGCTATGTTCTACTCTACTCTATTATGCTTTACTCAGCTCTACCAAGCTTTCCTCTCCTATTTTCTCCTCTCCTTTCCTCTCCTCTCATCTACTCTTCTCTACTCTACCATACTCTACTCTACTTTGCTTTACTCTAATCTACTCTACACTTCTCTACATTACTCTACTCTACTCAACTCTACTCTACTCTACACTAACCAAGACTTATCTTACTCTACTCTACTCTTCTTAAGCCTAGCTTTGTCTAGCCTAACTTAGCCTAACCTAGCCTATCCTAAACTAACCTAGCTCTACTCTACTATACCTTACTCTACTCTACTCTACTCTTCTCTAGCCTAGCCTACCTTAGCCTAACCTAGCTCTACTCTGCTCTATGCTATACTACTCTACACTACTCTGCTCTACTCTGCTCTATTCTACTCTACTCTACTCTAGTCTAGACTACTCTAGCCTGACAAAGCTAAGCTTAGAATAACCTAACTCTTCTATACATGACTCTACTGTACTCTACTCTACTCTAATATAACCTTGCCTATCCTAATCAAGCTCTACTCCACTCTACTTTACTCTTCTCTACTCTAACCTTGCCTTGCCTTACCTAGCCTAGCAAATCCTAACCTAGACTAGCCAAGCTTAACCTAACTCTACTCTACTCTGCTCTGCTCTGTTGTGCTATGCTATGCTCTGCACTTCTCTACTCTGCTCTACTCTACTCTACATTACTCTTCTCTCCTCTACTCTTCTCCACTATGTATTATAGCCTAGCCAAACCTAGCTCTACTCTACTAAACTCCTTAACTTTACTCTAGCCTAGCCTAGCTTAGTAAACCATATCCTTGCCAAGCCTAGCTCCATACTGCTGTGCTATGCTATGCTCTGCACTTCTCTACCCTGCTCTATGCTACTCCACTGTACTCTACTCTACTCAACTCTTCTCTAACCTTGCCTAGCATAAACTTGCTCTTGTCTACTCTACTCTAGCTTAGTCTAGCCTAGCCTAGCTCTATTTAACTCTGCTCTGCTCTACTTTGCTTTTCTCTACTCTACTCTACTCTACTCTACTATAATTTACTCTTCATTACTCTACTCTACTCTACTCTACTCTGCTTTACTCTACTCTAGCCTGGCCTAACCTGACCTAGCCATGCCTAGCCTAGCCTAGCATAGCCTAACCTAGCTTTACTCTACTTAACTCTATTATACTCTACCTTATTCTAACTAAACCTAGCTCTCTTTTTCTCTACTCTACTCTAGCATAGCCTAGCCTAACCTAGACTAACCTAGCTCTGCTATATTCTGGTTTGTTCTACTCTACTCTACTCTACTCTATTCTACTCTACTCTTGTCTACTCTACTATACTTAGCTCTACTCTACTATACTTTACTCTATTCTACTCTTCCCTACTTTACCCTACTCTAGCCTACCCTAGCCTAGCGTAACCTAACCTAGCTCTACTCTACTCTACTCTAACCTAGCTTAATCATGCTTAGCCTATCCTAACTTATCCTAACCTAGCTCCACTCTACTCTACTCTACTTTGCTCTACTCTATAATACCTTAACCAAGCTTAGCCTAGCCTAGTCTTACTTAGCCTAACCAAACTCTACTATACTCTGCTCCACTCTACTCTACTCTCTCTTGTTATGCTCTACTCTACTTTGCTCTACTCTACTTTGCTCTGCTCTACTCTACTCTTCTTTTTTCTACTCTACTCTACTTTCCTCTACTTTACTATACTCTACTGTAATACACTATATTCTACTCTATCCTTGCCTAGCTTAGCCTCGTCCAGTCTTGCTCTACTCTACTCTACTCTACTTTAGCCTAGCCTAGCCTAGCCTACCATAGCATAGCATATCCTTACCTAGCCAAGAATAACTTAGCTCTACTCAACACTATTATACTTTACTCAATTTGACTCTATTCTACTCTATTATACTCTATTCTACTCTATTCTTCAATCACTTAGCCTGGCTTAGCCTAACTTAGCTTTACTCTACTCTACTCTACTTTACTCCAGCCTTGCTTAGCCTAGCCTTATCTAGCCTAACCTTGTTTTGCTCTACACTACTCTGGTCTTCTCTACTCTACCTTGCTCTACTATAATGTACTATAGTCTAGCCTAGCCTAACCTAGCTCTACTCTACTCTACTATAGACTAGCCTAACCCATCCTAGCCTAAGCTCGCTTTGCAAAGCCTAGCCTAGCCTAACCTAGCTCTACTCTACTCAACTTTATTTTATTATTCTCTACTCTACTTTACTCCACTCTACTCTACTCTTACCAAGTCTAGCCCAGCCAAGCTGAAGATAGCTCTAATCTACACTACTCTAGCCAAGCCTACTTTGCCTAGCATAGTCTAACTAAGCTTTAATCTACTCTACTTTGCTCTATTATGATCTGCTCTACTATGCATTGCTCTACACTTCTTTGTTCTACTCTACTTTGTTATGCTCTTCTCTATTCTACTCTACTCTATTTTACTCTACTCTACTATACTCTATCTTAACCTATCCTAACCTTACTCTACTTTACTTTCCTCTAGTCTCCTCTATTCTTCTCTATTCTACTATAGCCTAGCCTTGTGTAGCCAAGCCTAGCCTTCCCTCACTAGCTTAACCTAAGCAGCCTCTACTCTAATTTACTCTACTCTACTCTGTGTTAGCCTAGCCTCGGCAAACCTAGCTCTACTCTACTCTACTCTGCACTACTATAGCCTAGCCTAGCCTAGATTGGCTTAGCATAGCCTGAATTACCTCTACTCTACTCTACTTTACTCTACTCTACAATGCATTACTCTATGCAACTCTTTTCTACTCTATATTTCTCAACTCTGCACTTCCACTCTACTCTGCTCTACTCTGCTTTTCTCTACTCCACTCTACTCTAGCCTAGCCTAGATTGGCCTAGCATAGCCTAAATTACCTCTACTCTACCCTACTCTACTCTACGATGCATTACTCAATGCAACTCTTCTCTGCTCTATATTTCTCAACTCTGCACTTCTACTCTACTTTGCTTTTCTCTACTCCACTCTACTCTCCATTCCTCTCTTCTCTTATATTCTACTCTACTCTACTCTACTCTACTTTACTCTACTCTACTCTCCTCTACTCTACTTTACACTACTCTTCTCTACTCAACTCTAATAAAGCTTAGCCTAGCCCAACCTAGCCTAATCTAGCTCTACTCTACTCTAATCTACTCTACTCTAGCTTATCCTAACCTATTCTAGCCTAACCTAGCTCTACTCTACCCTATTCTACTCTACTCTACTCTACTCAACTCAACTCTCCTCTACTCTAGCATAGCCTAGCATAGACAAACTTAGCCTAGCCTAGCAAAGCCTAAAGTAGCTCTACTCTATATTACTTTACTAAACTCTAGTCTAATCTATTATAACCTAACCTAGCCTAGCCTAACTTAACCTAGCACTACTCTATTTTACACTAGCCTAGCTTAGCCTAATATTATCTAACTCTGCTTTAGTCTGCTCTTCTTTACTCTCCTCTACTTATCTCTTTTTAGATCTACTCTACACTGCACTACTCTACTCTACTCTACCCTATTATCCTCTACTCTTCTTTACTCTACTCTACACTATTATACTTTAGCTTAACCAAGCCTAACCTAGCACTACTCTGCTCTTCTCTACTCTACTCTGCTCTACTCTACTATAGTCTTGCCTAGTCTAGCCTATCCTAGCATAGCCAAGCCTAGCTTAACCTAGTTCAACTCTACTAAACTCTACTTATCCTAGCATAACCTAAACTAGCTCAACCTTACTCCACTCTACTCTACTCTACTCTACTCAACTCTAGCCTAGTCTAACCTAGCTCTACTCTACTTTACTTTGCTCTTCTTTTTTCATTCTACTATGCTTCTCCCTTCTCTGCTCTGGTTTATTTTTCTATGCTCTACTCTGCTCTCTCTTTCTATGCTCTACTTGTGCTCTATTCTCCTCTCCTCTCCTTTGCTCTGCTCTGCTCTACTCTGCTTTACACTACTCTACTCTTCTTTACTCTGCTCTCCTCTACTCTCTTCTACTTTACTCTACTCTACTCTACTCTACTCTCCTCTAGCCTAATCGAGCTAAGCTGAGCCTACCCTAGCTTATCATAACCTTACTCTGTTCTAATTTACTGTACTCTACTCTACTCAACTCTAATCTTCTCTACTCTACTCTACTTTATCTTAACCAAGCCTAGGTTAGCCTAACTTAACTCTACTTTACTCTATTATTCTCTATTATTCTCTAACCTAGCCTAGCTTTGCCTAGCCTAAACCTACCTTGCTCAACTCTACTCCACTCTGCTATGCTCTACTCTTCTCTTATTTGCTTTACTCTGCTCTACTCTACTCTGTGCTATTCTACTATTCTATGACATAGCCTAAGCTATCTTAGCCTAGCCCAGCTATACTCAACTATACTTCACTGTGCCCTACTCTACTATAATCTACTCTTCTCTACTCTAGGCTAGCCTCACTAAAGATAACCTAGCTTAGCACAACTTAACCTTGCTCTATTCTACTCTACTCTACTCTTCTATACTTTACTCTACTATACTCTACTCTAAGTTTTCCTAACCTAACTTAGCTCTACTATACTTTGCTCTAGTCTACTCTTATCTACTTTACTCTACTCTACTCTACTCTACTCTACTCTATTCTACTCTACTCAAACTCTACTCTGCTCTTGCTAACCCTAGCCTAGCCTAACCTAACCTAGAATATCCTATCCTAGCTTAACCTAGCCTAACCTAGCTTTACTCTACTATACACTCTACTACTCTACTCTACTCAACTCTAACCTAGCCTAGCTACCTTAGCCTAACTTAGTTCTATTCTACTCTCCTCTATCCAAGCTTAGCCTAATATAACACTGCTCTACTCTGCTCTACTTTGCTCTACCCTACCCCTTTTTTACTATACTCTACTCTACTCAACTCTAGTCAGCTCTACTCTACTTCACTCTAATCTACTCTACTCTAGCATAGTTTTGCCTAGCCAAGTCTAGCCTAACCTAACCAAGCTCTACCTGAATCTACTCTACTATGCTCTAACCTAGCCTAGCCTCACTTAGCACTTCTCTGCTCTAGTCTACTCTGCTTTGCTCTACTATATGATACACTTTTTTGCTCTTTTCAACTCTACTCTACTTTGCTTTACTTTATTCAACTCTACTCTTCTCTGTTCTAATCTACTTTGCTATAGTCTACTCTACTCTGCTCTACCCTACTCTACCCTAGTCTATTCTACTCTACTTTGAACTTTTATTCTCTACTCTTCTCCATTCTGCTCTACCCTACTCTAATCTACTCTACTCTAGCCTAGCCCAACCTAGCCTAGCCTAACATAACCTAGCTCTACTCTACTCTACCCAACTCTACTCGAGTCTAGCCTAGCCTGACCTAGCACTACTCTACCTACTCTACTCTGCTCTTCTATTCCTTACTCTACTTTACTCAACTTTAGCAAAAGCTAGCCTAACATAGCCTCGCCTTACCAAGCTTTACTCAACTCTACTCTACTCTGCTCGAGGCTAACCTAACCTTTCCTACCATAGCTAGCTTAGCCTAGCTTAACTTAGCTCTACTCTACTCTAATCTAACCTTGCTTAACCTAGCCTAGCTTAGCCTAACCTAGCTATAGTCTGGACTACTCTACTCTTCTTGGCTCTACTCTATTCTATTCTACTCGACTATGCTCTATAGTTTTCTTCTTTACTCTGCTCTACTCTACACTACTCCACTCTACTCTTCTTTAGCCTAGCTTAAGCTAGCTCTACTCAACTCTACTCTACTCTCCTCTCCTCTAATCACCTCTACTCTTCTATCCTCTCCTCTCTTCTCATCTTCTATACTTTACTCTTCTCTAATTTACTTTACTCTACTCTACCCCTACTCTACCCTGCTCCACTCTACTCTGCTCTACTCTACTCTACTCTACTCTACTCTACTCTAGCACAACATAGCTTTGCCTTACCTAATCTAGCTCTACTCTACTCAACTCTACTATACTTTACACTTGCTAAGGCTAACTGAGCTATACTCTACTCTACTTTACTCTAGCCTAGTTTAAACTAGCATAGCCCAGCATAGAATATCCTATCATGCTCTGCTCTACTCAACTCTACTTTGGTCTACTCTACATTGCTCAACTCTACTATGCCTTGCACTGCATTACTCAACTCTGCTCTGCTCTTCTTTGCTTTGCTATCCTCTGCTTTACTTTCCACTTCTTTACTCTATTCTACTCTACTTTTTTCTACTCTACTCTATTTTACTCTACTCTACTCTATTATAATCTAGCCTAGCCTAGCCTACTCATGGTGTACTCTAATACTTGACTCATCTTTAGCCTAGCCTAGCCTTGGTTAGCCTAACCTATCCTAGCCTCGCCTAACCTAGCCTTACCTAATCTAGCTCTACTCTACTCTACTCTACTCTACTCCACTCTACTCTACTCTCGTCTACTCTAACCTACTCTACTCTACAAAAATAGATTCTACTATACTATACTATAGTCAACTCTACTCTAACCTAGCCAAGCCTAACTTAACCATACTCTTCTCCATACTACCCTTACCTAACCTAGCTATACTCTATCTACTCTGCTCTGCTCTACCACTCTCTGCTCTACTCTGCTTTACTCTACTCTTCTCTACTTTTCTTTACTCCACCATAGCCTAGTTTAGTATTGCTTAACCTAGCCTAGCCTAACCAAGCTCCACTCTAATATGCTCTAATTTGCACTAACCTCAATTAACCTAGCCTAGCTCTGCTCTTTTATGCTCTACTCTGCTAAGCTCTGCTCTACTTTGCTCTGCTCTACTCCACTCTATTCTATTGTGCTCTACACTACTCTACTATGCTCTACTCTACTCTACTCTCCTCTAGCCTTACCTATCCTAGCTTAGTTTAGCCTAACTAAACCTAGCCTGACTTAGCTTTGCTCTACTCTAATCTACTATGCTCTATGCTTCTCTATGCTACCTTACACTCAGATTTGTTCTACTCTACTCTTCTCTACTTTGCTCTACTCTACTCTTATTTAGCAAAGCCTAGCCCTACCAAATGTAGCCTAACCTAACCTAGCTTAGCCTAGCCTAGCCAAACCTAACCTAGCTTGACCCTACTCCACTCTACTCTAGCCTCGTCTAACCTAGCCTTCCCTATCTTAGCCTAACCAACCTCTACTATACTCTACTTTACTCTACCCTACTTCACTCTATGCTACTCTACTTTACTCTACTCTACTTTACTCTAAGCTAGCCTAGCATAACCTAACCTAGCTCTACTCTACTTTACTCAGCTCAATTCTGCTCTGTTCTACTCTACTCTGCTCTACTCTACTATTCTCTGCTCTATTTTGCTCTACTTTTCTCTACTTTGCTCTTTTATGTAATACTCAACTCTACTTAACTCCACTCTAGCTTTTCTTAGCTTAGCCTAGCCTTGCTTAACTAAGCCTTACTTTACTCTACTCTACTCTACTCTACTTTTCTATACTCTTCTTTACTCTAGCCTAGCCTGACCTAAATGAGCTCTACACTACTATACTCTAACGTAGCTTAGTATAGCTACCCTAACATAGCTCTACTTTGCTCTATTCTACTCTAGCCTAGCTTAGCCTAGCCTTGCCCAGCCTTGTCTACCCTCATCTAGCTATGCCTAACCTAACTCTGTGAAGCTCTACTCTACATTACTCTACTATTCTCTATTATGCTCTAGCCTAGCCTAGCATAATGTAGCTCTACTCTACACTACTATACTCTACTTTAGCCTAGCATAGCCCTAGCCTTATATATACGAGACTATTCTAGCCAAACCTAGCTCTCCTATACTCTAATCTAGAATGCTCTACTCTATTGCACTCTACTCTAACATAGCCTATCCTATTTGTACTCTACTCTTTTTTACTCTACTCACTCTACTATACTCTACCCGAGCCAAACTTAGCCTACTAGAGCTTAGCCTAGCCAAACCTTGCTTTGCTTATCACTACTTTACTCTGTTCAACTATGCTTTACTTTTCTCTATTGTATTCTGCTATACACTTCTCCACTTTGCTCCACTCTACTCTACTCTTCTTCCCTCTACTCTATTATGCTATCCTCTACTCTATTATACCTGACTCTACTCTACTCTAACCAAACCTAGCTTAACCTAGTCTAACCTTACTCCACTCTACTCTACCCTACTCGAGCCTTGCCTAGCTTAACGTAGCTGTGCTCTGCTTTGGTTTACTCAACTCTGTTATACTTTTCCCAGTCTTGCTCTTCTCTTCTCCACTTTATTTTACTCTAGCCTAGCCTAACCTAGCCTAGCCAAACCTAAATCTACTATACTATACAATACTATACTATACTCTACTCTATCTACTCTACTCTACTCAAACCTAGCCTAACTTAGTATAGCTTAGCCTAACTTAGTTCTTCTATGCTTTGCTCTACTTTGCTCTACTCTATTGTACTCTATCTATTTCTCTACTCTGCTCTACTCTACTACAGTCTTCTAAACTATACTTTTCTCTACTATGCTCTTCTCTACTCTACTCTATCCTAGCCTAGCCTAATCGAGCTCTACTCTACTCTACTCTTCTCTATGATTCTCTACTCTACTTTACTCTAGCCTAGCTTAGCCTAGCCTACCCTAGCCTTATTTAGCCATAAAAAAATCTACTCTGCTCTACTCCATAAAACTCTACTTTACTATCCTATACTCTACTATACTCTACTCTATTCTACTCTACTCTACTATACTCTACTTTAATTTAATCTAGTATAGTCTTGCTTAGCCTAGTCTATCCAAGCTCTACTCTTCTATACTCTACTATAGCCTACCCAAGCCTAGCCAAGACTAGCCTAACCTAACTCTGTGCAGTCCTATTCTTCTCTGCTTTGCTCGGCTCTACTTTAATCTTCTCCGCTTTGCTCTTCTCTACTGTACTCTATTATACTCTAGCCTAGCCTGGCCAACCTTGCCCTACTCCACTTTACTCTACTTTACTCTACTCCACTCTACTCTAATATAGATTAGCCTTGCTTAGCCTTACCTAGCTTGACCTAACCTAACCTAGCTATACTCTACCTTACTCTTCTTTACTCCACTATACTTTACTCTACACTAATCTACTCTACTCTACTTTACTTTACTCTAACCAAACCAAGCTTAGCCTAGCCTAACTTAGCTCTATTCTACCCTACTCTATCCTAGCATAACCAAACTTATCTCTTCTATACTCTGCTCTACTCTGCTCTGCTAAACTCTACTCTCCTCTACTCTGCTATGCTCTACTATTCTCTGCTCTACTCGATACTTCTCTACTCAACTCTGCTCTGCTCTACTCTACTCTGCTTTGCACTGCTTTACTCTTCTCTTCTCTACTTTGCCCTACTTTGCTCAGCTCTACTCTACTCTGCTCTTCTCTGCTCAGCTCTACTCTGATTTGCACTGCTCTGCTCTACTCTGCTCTTCTCTACTCTACTCATCTCTATGCTACTCTACTCTAGCCTTGTTTATCCTTGCCTAGTCTAGCCTAGCCTAACCAAGCTCAACTCTACTATACTATAGTCTACTATACTCTATTCTAACCTAGCCTAACCTATCCTTACTCTGTGTTACTCTACTGTACTCTACTCTACTCTACTCTGCTTCACTCTACTCTACTATCTCTACTCCTCTCAACTCTACTCTGCTCTGCTCTATCCTTCTCCACTCTACTCTACCCAAGCCTAGTCTAGCCTAAGCAAACTTAGCTCTACTCCACTCTAGTCTTCTCCACTCAACTCCACTTTAACTTAGCTTCGCCTAGCCAAACCTAACCTAGCTATACTTTTACTCTTCTTATCTCTACTCTACTCTACTCTCCTCTTCTCTACTCTACTTTTATGTATAGTTCTTTGCTCTACTCTACTTTGCTATACTCTACTTTACTCTACTCTACTCCAACGTAGCTTAGTGCTCAGCTCTCCTTTTCTCAACTCTACTCTACTAAGCTCAACTTTACTCTACTTTGCCAAGCCTATCTTAGCATAGCATATCCTAACCTTGCTTTACTCAACTCTACTCTACTCGAGCCTAGCTTAACCTTGCTTCATCTAGACTAGCCAAGCCTAGCTCAATCGTGCTCTACTCTACTCTACCCTACTATACTCTATTTTACTCTACTCTACTCTTCTCTACTCTATTATACTCTACTCTATTATACTCTACTCTATGCTAACATAGGCTAACCTAGCCTAGCTTAGCCTAACAAAGCCCTACTCTACTCTGCTCTACTCTTCTCAGCTCTTCTACGCTCTACTCTACTCTTCTCAATTCTACTCTTTTTTTTCTAAATTATTCTCTATTCTCTTCTACTCTACTTTGCTCTACTTTACTATACTCTACTAAAGCTTAGCCTAATAAAGCTAAACTCTACACTTCTATACTCTACTCTATACTAATTGTGCCTAGCCTTACTTAGCCTATCCTTTTCTAGCCTAACCTAACCTAACATTACTCTACTCTACTCTACTATAAACTAGCTTAGCCTAGCCTCGCCTAACCATGCTCTACTATATTCTACTCTACTCTAGCTAAGCTTAGCCTAGCCTAGCTTAGCCTTGCCTAGCCTAGCATCGCTTAACCCATCCTAACTCTGCTTTGCTCTTTTCTGCACTGCTCTACTCTACTCTGTATTACTCTACTCTACTCTGGTCTTCTCTACTCTTTTATGCTCTTCACTACTCTACTCTATTACACCTTATCCTAGCATAACCTAACCTAACCTAGCCCTACTTTACTCTTCTCTACTTAACTATGCCCTACTCTAACTTAGCCTAGCCTAGCCTTGTTTAGCCTAACTTAATCTAACCTCCCTAGTCTTGCCAAACCTTATTCTACGTTACTCTACTCTATTTTATTCTACTATAACCAACTTAAGTTTAACTTAGCCTTATGCTAATATACTCTACCCTACTCTACTCTCCTCTACCCACCCTACCTTAGTTTAGCCTCACAATGCCTTGTTGCCTAACCTATCATAACCTAACCTAGCCTAGCTTCACCTATCCTTCTCTGCTTTATTATACTCTACTCTACTCTATATCAACTATACACTTTTTTATTCTACCTTAGCTTAGCTAAAACAAACTTAGCATTATGTTACTCTACTCTACATTAGCCTAATATAGCCTATCCTATCCTAGCCTAACCTAACCTAGCCTACCCTAGCTAAGTCTTACTATACTCTACCCAACTCTATAATACTCTAGCCTAGCCTAGCCTGACCTAACCTAGCTTAGTCTAGCCTAGCCTTGCTCTGCTCTGCTCTAATCTACTATACTTTAATCTATTTTTATCAACTCTAGCCTTGCTAATTTTAATATAGCTCTATGCTACTCTACTTTACTCTATTATACTCTAGCCTATCCTAACCTAGCCTAGCCTAGCTTAGCCTAGCCTAGGCTAGGTTAGCCAAGCCTTACTATACTCTACTACACCCTATTATAGTCTACTCTACTCTAGCCTAGCCTAGTCTTACTTACATTACTCTACTTTACACTACTTTATTTTATTTTACTCTAGCCAAGCTAAGCTTAACATAGCTTTATCCTACATTACTCTACTCAACTCAACTCTACTCTACTCTACTCTAACCTGCCCTAGCCAAGCCTAACCTAGCTCTACTCTTCCCTACTCTACTCTACTCTACTCTAGCCTAGCCTAGCCTAGTGTAGCCTAACCTAGCCTAACATAGCTCTACTCTTCACTAATCTACTCTACTCTACTATACACTAATCTACTCTACTATACTCCACTTTACTCCACTCTGCTTTGTTAAACTCTTCTCTACTCTATTGTGCTCTACTCTGCTATACTCTACTCTACTATAGTCTACTCTTCTTAAGTCTAGCCTAGTTTAACCTAACTTAGCTTTACTTTACTCTACTCTGCTTAGCTCTGCTCCACTATATTCCATTGAACTCCAGCCTAGCCTAGCCTAGTAAAGCCTAACCTAACTTAGCTCTACTCTACTCTACTCTAGCCTAGCCTGACCTAGCTCTACTCTACTCTCCTCTAGCCTAGCCTGACCTAATCTATTATATTATACTCTACTCTATTCTACTACACTTTAGTCTAGACTAGCTTAGCCTAGCCTAACCTAGCTCTACTCTATTCTACTCTACTCTACTCTACTTTACTCAAACTTAACCTAGCCTAGATCTACTCTACTGTACTCTAGCATAGCCTAACCTAGCTATACATTGCTCTATTGTGCTCTGCTCATTTTTTTTACTTTGCTCTACTCTACTCCATCTACTCTATGCTACTCTACTATTTTGCTCTGCTCTACTCTATCCTTCTTTGCCCTACTCTGCTTTTCTCTACTCTTCTCTACTCTACTCTACTCTATTTTACTCTAAACTAGCCTAGTAGAACCTAACCTAGCTCTACTCTACTCAACTCTATTTTACTATGTTCTACTCTAGCCTATCTTAACTGGGGCTGGCCTAACCTAGCCTAACCTTGTTCTACTCTACTCTACATTGCTTTATTTCACTCGACTCTACTCTAATCTAATAAAGCCTAGCATAGCCTACCCTATGTAGCTCTACTCTACTCTACTCTAGCATAGCCAAGCCTAACCTAGCTTAGCTCTGCTCTACTCTGGTCTGGTCTGATCTACTCTACTCTACTATATTCAACTCCACTTTACTCAACTCTATTATATTCTACTCTACTCTACTCTACTCTAACCTAGCCAAGCCTAGCCTAGCCTAACATAGCTCTACTCTACTCTGCTTTAACTTAGCCAAGCCTAATGTGGCTCTGTTTTACTCTACTCTACTCTACTCTACTTTGCTCAAATCTGCTTTGATCTTCTCTACTCTAATCTACTTTGCCATACCCTACTCAAACCTAGCATAGCTAGCCTAGTTTATCTTAACCTAATCTAATCTCACCTAGCTTAGCCATGTCTTACTCTACTCTATTTTATTCTACTCTAGCCAAGCTAAATAAAACTTAGCCTAGTCTAGCCTAAGCAATTAGAACCTAACATCTCCATGCTTAGCCTAGCCTTACTCGACTTTATTATACTCTACTCTACTTTGCTCTACTCTACCACAATCCATTTTTTCTACTCTAGCTTACATAAGTCTAACTTAGCTCTATGCTACTCTACTCTACTTTAGCCCAACATAGCCTATTCTAAGCAAACTAGGCCAACCTAGTCTAGCCAAGCTCAGCCTTACTATACTCTACTCTACCCTACTCTAGACTACTGAGTCTAGCCCAACCTAGCCTATGCTAACCTTGCCTAGTCTAGCCTGGTCTTGCTCTACTCTACTCTATTTTATCCAAGTCTAGCTTAGCTAATCCTAACTTAGCTCTATGCTACTCTACTCTACTCTATTCTACTCTAACTTTACGTAGCCTAGCCTAGCCTAACCTAGCCAAGCCTAGGCAAGGCTACTATACTCTACTCTACCCTACTCTAGTCTACTCTACTTTAGCCTAGCCTGGCCTAGCCTTACTCTACTCTACTCTACTTTAATCTAATCTATTTTATTTTACTCTAACCTACCTAAGCCTGACATAGCTCTGTCCTACTTTACTCTACACTACTCTACTCTATTATACTCTTCTCTACACAACTATACTCCATGCTACCCTACTCTACTCTAGTCTACTTTACTTTTCTCTACTCTACTCTACCCTACCCTGCTCTAACCTAGCCTAGCTTAGTCTAGCCTAACCTGTCCTTACTAACCTAACCTCACCTAGCCTAGTCTAGGAAAACTCTACTCTACTCTACTCTATTATATTTTATTCTACTCTAGCTTAGCTAAGACTAACCAAGCTTTGTACTACTCTACTCTACCCTACTCTACTCTAGCCTAACCTAGCCTAGATTAACCTAACCAAACCTTGCCTTACCCAGCCTTACTATACTATAGTCTACACTACTCTACTATGCTCTACTTTACTCTACTCTAGCTTTGCCTAGCCTAGCCCCTACCATAACCTAACTTAGCTATGCCTAGCCTAGCCTTGTCTAGCCTAGCCTAGCCTAACCTAGCCAAGTAGAGCCTAGCCTAACTTATTCTAAGCAAACCTCATCTAGCCTAGCATAGCCTTACCCTACTCTACTCTAGCTTAACTAAGCCTAACCTAGCTCTATGCTACTTTACTCTACTCTAGCCAAATATAACCTTACGTAGCCTAGCCTAACCTAGCCATACTATACTCTACTTTACCCAGCTCTACTATACTCTACTCTTAACTAGCTTAACCTAGCTTAACCTCACCTAGGCTCGACTGTACTCTACTCTATTATATTCTACTCTTGTCTGGCGAAGCCTAACTTAGCTCTGTGCTACTCTACTCTACTCTATTCTACTCTATCCTAACCTTGCCTAACCTAGCCTAACCTAGCATAGCCTAACCCAACCTAGTCTAGCTTAACCTTACTATACTCTATTCTACCCTACTCTACTCTATTCCAATCAAGCCTAATCTAGGCTAGCTTAGCCTAACCTCAGCTAAGCTCTACTCAGCCTTGCTCTGCTCTACTCTGTTTTGCTCTACTCTACTCTACTTTGCTTTGATCTGTGATACTTTATTTAGCTCTACTCTACTCTTCTCTCCTCTACTCTATTCTACTCTATTGTGCTCTACTCTACTCTGCTTTATTCTGCTCTGCTTTATTCTGTCTGCTTTACTCTTTTATGCTATGCTCTTCTCTGTTCTGCTTTAATATGCTCTAGTTTACTCTACTCTATTACACTCTATAATATTTTATTCTACTCTAGCCTTGTTATGCATAACTTAGCTCTAAGCTCCTCTACTTTCCTCAAATTCACTCTCGCTTAACCTATCCTAGCCTAGCCAACCAAGCCTAGCCTAACCTAGCCTTATTATACTCTACCCAACTCTACTCTACTCTACTCTAGCCTAGCCTAGCCTAACCGAACCTCGCTTAGCCTAGCTTAACCTTCTTATACACTACTCTACTCTATTTTATTCCACTCGAGCCTAGCTAAGCCTATCTTAGCTATATGTCACTCTACTCTACTCTACTCTACTCTACTCTACCCTAACCTAACATAGCCTTGCCTAACCTACCTCAGTCTAACATAACGAAACATAGCCCAGCCATACTATACTCTACTCTACCCTACTCTACTTTACACTACACTAGCCTAGGCTAGCCACGCCTAGGCTAGCCTTACTCTACTCTACTCTATTTTACTCTACTCTAGGATAGTAACCTAAATTAGATTTATACAACTCAACTTTACTCTACTCTAGCCTATCCTATCGTACCCTAGCCTAGCCTAAGCTATCTTAGCCTTACTCAGCTATTCTATAATGTACTCTGCTTAACTCTCCTTTACTCCAGTCTACTCTACTCGACTCTTGCTTAGCCTAGCCAAGCCTAGCTTAGCCCAGCCAGACCTTGCCTAGCCTAGTCAAGCCTAACCTAGCTTAACTTTTCCAAACCTGACCTCACATAACCTAGCTTGGTCTTACTCTACTATATACTACTATACTTTACTCTTACTTATCTAAGCCTAACATAGCTCTATGATACTCTATACTACTCTACTCTATTTTACTCTTACTTAACCTAGCTTAGCCTACCATAACCTTAAATAAACTGGCCTCGCCTTGCTATACTCTACTTTAACCTACTCTACTCTACTCCTCCCTAGCCTAGCCTAGCCTAGCCTCACATGGGATTTGCTCTGTTTTGCACTGCTCTACTCTTCTCTTCTCTTCCAAACTCTTCTCTACTCTCCTCGACTCTGCTCTTCTCTGCTCTATTCTGCTTTACTCTACTCTGCTCTACTTTTCTCTACTCTGCTTTGCCATACTTTATACTCTACTCAACCCTAATTTACTCTTGCCTAGCCTAGCTTAGCCAAGCCTAATTGAGCTTTACTCTGCTATACTCTACTATACTCTACTCTACTCGACTATAACCTAGCCTAACCAAACCTAGCTTTATTATAATTTACTCTAGCATTCCCTAGCCTAGCTAATCCTAATCTTACTATACTCTACTGCACTCCACCTTAGCCTAGCCTAGCCTGGCCTAGCTTAACTTAGCTCTGCTCTGCTCTATTCTCTTTTACTCTACTCTGCTCTACTCTACTTTTGTTTTTCCCTACTCTGCTTTACTATTCTCTACTCTAATCTACTTTGCTCTACTTTACTCTACTTTACTGTATTATACTCTAGCCTAATATAGCTTAGCTTAGCCTAATCTACCTCTACTCTACTCTATTGTACTCTACTCAACTCAACTCAAACCCTACCTAGCCTAGCCTAGCCAAACCTACCTCTACTCTACTCTAGCCTAGTCTAGCTTCCTTAACATAACCTAGCTGTGCTCTACTTTGCTCTACTCTATTTTTCTCTACTCTGCTATACAATGCTCTCTACTACTCTACTTTGCTCTGTGTAGCCTAGCCTAACCTAACATAGCTATACTCTACTCTACTCTATAATACTATACTATACTCTACTCTACTCTAGCTTAGCCTAGCCTACCCTAGCCTAACCTAGCCTAACCTAGCTCTACTCTTCTTTCCTCTACTCTACCCTAATCTAATATAGCTTAGCTTAGCCTAGCTCAACCTTGCTCTACTCTATTCTGCTCTAGTTTGCTCTGCTGCACTTTAAACAAGCCCAGCATAACCTAGCTCTACTCTACTCTACTCTACTTTACATTATTCCTCTCTACTCTTCTCCAACCCTACTTAACTTAGCATAGCAAAGCTTAGCCTAGCATAGCCAAACCTTGCTCTACTCTCCTCTACTCTACTCTACCCCACTATACTCTTTTCTACTCTATTTTACTCTATTCTATTCTACTCTACTCTGCTCTACTCTACTCTACTCAACTTTACTCTACACTGACCTTGCCTAGCCTAACCTAACCTAGCTCTACTCTACTCAATTCTACTCTAATTTTCTCTACCCTTCTCTATTTTTCTCTGCTCTACTTCATTGTACTCTCCTCTACTCTGCTCTTCTCTATTTTGCTCTACTCTGCTCAGCTTTGCTTTGTTTTGTTATGCTCTACTCTATTCTACTCTACTCTACTCTACTCTATCTTAGCCTAACCAAGCTCTACTCTACTCTAATTCACTCTTCTCTACTCTAATCAACTCTAGCCTAGCCTAACCTAGCCTAGCATAACCTAGCCCTACTCTACTTTATTATACTATACACTTCTCTACTCCACTCTACATTGCTCTACACTATTATACTCAACTGTACTCCACTCTACTCTACTCTACTCTACTCTAATCTTCTCTACTCTAACCTAACCTTTCCTAGCCTAGTAGATCCTAGCCCAACTCTATTATACTCTACTTTAGTTTAGCTTAGCCAAGCCAAGCTTAGCCAAGCCTAGCTCTTTGTTATTCTACTCTATTCTGCTCTGCTCTACTTTATCATGTTCTACTCTATTCTACTCTGCTCTACTCTACTCTACTCTTTCCTACTCAGCTCTGCTTTAACCTATCCCAACCTAGCCTACCTTAACCTAACACTACTATACTCTTCTCTGCTATTCTTTGGTTAGCTCAGCTTAGCTGATTTTAGCTCTATTCTCCTATGCTTGACTCTGTTCTGCTTTGCTCAACTCTTCTCTTTTTTTCTCTTCTCTATCTTACTCCAACCTAACATAGTTTAGCTTAGCCTAACCTAGCTCTACTCTACTCTACCCTACCCTACTCTACTTTGCTTTACTCTGCTCTACTCTACACTGCTATACTACACTCTACTCTACTATACACTAGCTTGGCCTACCCTTACCTAACATAGCCAAACCCTTCTCAGCTCTACTCAGCTCTACTCTACTAAGCTCTACTCAACTTTTTTCTACTCTGCTCTACTCTCCTTTACTCTACTATGATCTTATCTACTATGCTCTTGTCTATACTACTATGCTCTTCTCTACTCTTCACTGCTCCACTCTTCTCTGCTCTTCTCTACTCTACTCTACCTTATTGTACTCTAGCTTATCCAAGCATACCCCAACCTTGCTCTACTTTACTCTATTTTACTCTAGCCTAGCTTTTTCGAGCCTAGCAAAACCTAGCCTAACCTTGCCTAGCCTAGCCTAGCCACACCAAGTTCTACTATACTCTACTCTTCTCTACTGTGCTCTTCTTTACTCAAACCTTGCTTAGCCTGGCCTAGACGAACCTACCTCTGCTCTACTCTACTATAGCCTTGCCTAGCTTAACCTAGGTTAACTTAGCTCTGCTCTACTCTATTATACTTTGCTCTACTCTAATCTATTCTACTCTACTCTTCTCTACTTTACTCTACTTTACTCTTCTCTACTCTACCCTGCTCTACACTACTTTACTCTACTATATTCTTCTCTACTATAGCCTAGTTTAGAATAGCCCAGCCAAGCCTAGCCTAACGTAAGTCTAGTTTTCTCTACTCTAAACTACTCTACTCTACTCTACTCTACTGAACTATACTCCAATCTTCTCTACTCTACTCGTCTCTACTTTACTCTTCTAGCCTAACCTAACCTAGCCTTGCTTAACCAAGCCAAGCCCAGCCTAACCTAGCTAAACTCTACTCTACTCTATTATACTCTACTCTACTCAACTCTACTTTATTCTGCTTTACTCTATTCTATCTACTCTACTCAACTTTAACCTAGCCTCGCCATGCATTGTCTAGCCTTGCTCAGCCAAACCTAGCTCTACTATACTCTACTCTGCTCTACTCGGCTCTGCTTTATTCCACTCTACTCTACTCTACTCTACTCTGCTCTTCTCTACTTTGCTCTGCTCTTCTCTACTCTGCTCTACTCTACTCTGCTTTGTTCTTCTCTACTCTACTCTACTCTAGCCTAGCCTAGCCTAACCAAGCTCTACTCTATTCTTCTTTTCTCTACTATACTCTACTCTACTTTAGCCTAGCCTACCTTAGCCAAGCTTTGCCTAACTTATCTCTTTTCTTCTCTACTCTACTCTATTATATTGTACTCTACTCTACTCTACTTACTATACCCTACTCTACTCCACTCTACTCTACCCTACTCTGCTTTAAGCTAGCTTAGCCTAGCCTAGCTTAACCTTGCTCTACTCTACCCTACTCTACACTTGCTCAGCTCTTCTCTTTTTTTTGCTCTAAACTGCTCTACACTATTATGCTTTACTTTTTTCTACTCTACTCTAACATAGCCTAATCTAATCTTACATAGCTTTACTATACTCTACTCTACTTTGCCCTTCTTGGTTGAGCTCAACTTAGCCCTGCTTTACTCTATAATGGTCCACTTTGTCCTACTCTACACTACTCTACTCTAACCTAGCCTAGCATAACTTACCTATAGTCTACTCTACTCTGCTCTATTCTACTTTGCCCTGCTTTACTCTACTTTGCTCTACTCTACTCCATTTTACTCTACTCTGCTCTACTCTACTCTGCTCTACTATACTCTACTCTATTATACACTACTCTACTTTAACTTAGTTTAGCCTAGCTTAGCTGTGCTTAGCCTAACCTAGATCTACTCTATCCTACTCTACTCTACCCTACTCTACTCTACCCCAACCTAGCCTAGCCTAACCTAGCACCACTCTATTTTACTCTACACTAATCTACTCTAAACAAATCTATTCTACTCTACTCTACTCCACTCTAACTTAGCCTAGCCTAATCTAGCATAACCTAGCTCTACTCTACTCTAGTCAACTGTACTCTAGCTTAGCCTAGCCTAACCTAGCTCTACTATACTCTGCTCTACTTTGCTCTATTCTACTCTACTCTACTCTACTCTAATATGTTCTATTAAACTCTAGCCTAGTCAAACCTATCTTTGCACTACTCTACTCTACTCTACTCAACTCTGTTCTACTCTAGCCTAGCCTAGTCTTACCTTGTTTTGCCTAGCTTAACCTAGTTATACTCAACTCTACTCTACTCTATTATACTCCACACTAACCTAACCTGGCCTTGCCTACCCTAACCTAGCTCTACTCTACTCTACTATGCTTTGCTCTACAATGCTCTGCTCTACTTTGCTTTGCTCTTATCTACTCTGTTTTACTTTGCTTTGCTCAACTTTGCTCTGTTCTACTCTACTCTCCTCTGCTCTGCTCTCCTCTACTCTACTATGTTCTACTTTACTCTGCTCTACTCTACCATGCTCTACTCTACTTTAATCAAGCTAAGCCTAGTTTATCATAACCTAACCTAGCTATACTACACTTTACTCTACTCCACTCTATTATACTCTAGCCTAGACTAACCTGGCCTACCGTCACTTAGCTCTAGCTTAGCCTAGCTTAGTTAGCCAAAATTAGCCTAACCTAGCCTAGCCTAGCTTAGCCTATCTTAGCTCAACTATACCTTAGTGTACTCTACTCTTCTCTACTCTACTTTACTCTTCTCTATACTAACAAAGCTTAGACTATAAAAACCCAACCTTGCTCAATCTACTCTAGCTTGCTTAACCTAGCATAGCCTAACCTAGCTCTTCTTTACTCCACTCCACTATATTATACTCTATTCTACTCTACTATACTCTTCTCTACTTTGCTATACTCTACTCTATTCTTCTCTACTGCACTCAATCCATGCCTAGCCTAACTTTTATCTACTCTACCTTACTCTACTCTACTTTGTTCTCGCCTAGCCTAGTCTAGCTTAGCTTAGCCAAACCAAGCTCTAGTTTTTTCTACTTTACTCTACTCTACACTAGCCTTGCCTGGCCTACAATTGCCTTGCCTATCTTAGCTCAACTCTACTCTACTTTAATCTAGTTTAACCTTGCCTAATAAAGCCTAAGCTTGCTCAACTCTACCTTACTCTGCTCTACTCTACTCTGCTCTGCTCTGCTCTACTCTACTCTACTCTACTCTACCATGCTCTACATTATTCTGCTCTTCTACTTTGCTTTGCTCTACTCTACTTTGCTTTGCTCTACTCTTCTACTTTACCTTACTCTACTCTACTTTACTAGGTTGTACTCTACCATAATCTACTCCACTCTACTCTATGCTACTTTACTCTACTCTACTCCATTCTACCTTACTTTGCTCTAGCCTAGCCTAACCTAGCTCTACTCTCTCTACACTACTCTACTCTACCCTAGCCTAGTATAGCTTAGCCTAGCTTAACCTAGCCTAACCTAGCCTAACTCTACTCTATTATACTCTACTATGCTCTACTCTCGTTTACTCTACTTTACTCTTGTCTAACCTAAGGTAGCATAGCCTAACCAAGCTCTACTCTACTCTACCTTACTCTAATTAATCTAGCATAACCTTGCCTAGCTTAGCCTAATCTAGTGTGGCCTAACTTAGCTTAGCCTAACCTAGTTCTGCTCTACTCTACTTCACTCTACTATGCTCTACTCTTCTTTCCTTTTCCCTGCTTTGCTCATTTCTACTATGGTCTGCCCTACTCTAATCTACTATGTACCGTAGCCTAACATAGCTTAGCCTTGCCAAACCTAGCTATATGCTACTTCATTCTACTCTAGGCTAGTCCTGCCTAGCTACCATATACTAGCCAAGCCTAGCCTAGTTGAGCCTACCCTAACCTAGCTCTACTATACTCTAATGTACTCTACTATGCTCTACTCCACAAAGCTCTGCTTGACTCTACTCTAACCTACTTTAGCCTAGCGTAGCGTAACTTAGACTAGCCTAACCTGGCTTAGCTTAACTAAGCTCTACTCTATTATGCTTTGTTTTTCTTAGCTCTACTCTACTATACTTTACTTTAGCCTAGCCTTACTTTGCCTAACCTAGCATAGCCTAACCTAGCTCTACTCTACTCTACACTACTCTACTCTACTCTACTTAATTCTACTCTACTCTAGCCTAGCCTAGCCTAACCTAGTCTAGCCTAACCAAACCCTAACTTAGCCCAACCAAACCAAGCTCTACTCTAAAATACACTCCTATACTCTACTCAACTCTACTATAATCTTCTCTAATCTACTCCAAGGTAGCTTGGCCAAGCCTACCTTAGCCAAGCCTACCCTAACCTAGCTTAACCTAACTCTACTCTACTTTAACACTACTCTAACTTAGCCCTACCAAGCCTATCCTAACCTAGCTCTCCTCTACTCTACCTTAATCTACTCTTTTTGATTCTACTCTACTCTAGCTTAGCCTAAACTGGCTCTACTCTGGTCTACTTTTCTCTGCTTTGTTCTATTTTGCTATGCTCTGCTTTGTTATACTCTTCTCTACTCTACTCTACTCTACTATACTCAACTCTGCTATGCATTACTCTAGAATAGCCTAGCCCAACCTAGGTCTACTCTACCCTACTTTGCTCTGCTCTACTATAATCTACTCTAGCCCAGCCTTGCCTAGCCAACCTAACCTTACTTTGCTCTATTATTCTTTTTTCTACTCTACTTTGCTCTGGTCTACACTGCTCTGCTCTACTCTACCCTTCACTACACCACTCTTCTCTGCCCTACTCTACTCTAATCCACTCTACTCTTTTATGCTCTCCTCGACTCTCCTCTCCTCTCTTCCCCTCACCTCTCCTCTTATCTTCTCTACTCTACTCCTCTACTCTACTATACTATACTCTACTCTACTTTACTCAACTCTACTGTACTCTTCTCTATTCTACTCTACTCTATTATAATCCATTCTATTCTACTCTACTCTACTCTATCATACATATGCATAACATAGCTTAGCCTGATCTAGCACTACTCAACTCTACTTTACACTACTTTACTCTAATCTAGCTTCTCTTAGTCTAGTCTAGCTTAGCATATCTTAGCTTTCCCTAAGCTAGCTCCACTCTACTTTACTCCACTCTAACTTAGCCTAAATAAGCCTTGCCTACACCCACCTAACTTAGCTCTCCTCTGCTATACTCTGCTATGCTCTACACTACTCTACTTTGCACTACTCTATATTACTCTGCTATACTCTTTCGCTCTGCTCTACTCTGATCTCCTCCCTCTCTCTCTTCTACTCTACTCTACTCAAGTCTACTCTACTCTATTCTACTTTACTCTACTCTTCTCTACCTCTGCTCTACTTTGCTCTACTCTACTCTACTCAATGCTAGCCTAGCCTAGCCTGTCCTAGCTCTACCTTACTCTAATCTACTCTAGCCTTGCCTAGCATAGCCTAACCTTGCTCCACTCTACTCTGCTCTATTCTAGCCTACCTTAGCCTAGCCTAACCTAGCTTTATTATACTCTACTCTACTCTACTCTACTCTACTTTACTCTACTCTAATCCACTTTGCTAGACTCTACTCTACTCTAATATAGCATAGCATAGCCTAACCAAGCTCTACTTTACTCTACTTTACTCTACCTTAGCCTAGCCTAGCCAAGCCTAACCTATGTAGCCTTGCCTAACCAAGCTCTGCTCTACTTTACTCTGCTCTGTTATACTATGTTCTACTCCACTCTTCTTTGCTCTACCCATCTCTGCTCTACTCTATCATGCTCTACTATACTTTACTCTACTCTACTATAGCCAAGCCTAACCTAGCTTAGCTTACTTTACTGAGCTCATATCTACTCTACTTTGCTTTACTACACTTTACTCTAGTGTTCTCCACTCCATTCTAATCTATTTTACTCTCCTCTAACTTAGCCTAAGCTAGCCAAGCAAAACTTAGCTCCTCCCTACGCTACTATAACTAAGCGTAGCCAAACCTAGCCTTGAATAACTTAGCTCTATTCTACTCTACTCTTCTCTACTTTGATCTGCTCTGCTCTATTCTACTCTATACTACTATACTTGGCTTAGCCTAGTTTAACATAACCTAACCAAGCTACACTCTAACCTAGCTTAGCCTAAGCTTGCTTTACTATACACAACTATACTCCTCTCTACTCGATTTTTTCCTAGCCTAGCCTCACATAGCTTAACCTTGCTTTACAATACTATAACCTACTCTATTATACTCTATTCTACCCTACTCTTTTTCTACTCTAGCCTAGCTTAGCCAAACCTAGCCTAGCCATGCCTGACCTAACCTTACTCTTCTCTACTCTAGCCTAGCCAAGCCAAGATTAGCCTAAGATAGCCTTACTTAGCTCTATTTTACTCAACTAAACTCTATACTACTCTACTCTACTCTAATCTACATTTCTCTGCACTACTCTTATACTCTTTTCTGCTTTACTCTACTTTTCTCTACTTTACTCTCTTCTGCACTCTTCTCCTTTACTTTTCTCTACTCTGCTCTACTTTACTCTCTTCTACTCCATTTTGCTCTACTCTATTTTACTTTACTCTACTTTATCCTAGCCTAACCTTGCCTAACCTACCATAGCTTAGCCTTGGCTGGCCTAGCCTAACCTAGCTCTACTCTACTAAACTCTACTAAACTCTACTATACTCTACTTTTCTCTACTCTACTCTACTCTATCTAGTCGAGCCTAGCCTAACCTAGCCAAACCTTGCTCTATTCTTCTCTTCTTTACTTTACTCTACTCTACTCAACACTAGCTTAGCCTAGCATATCATAATATAGACTAACCTAGCTCTGCTCTGCACTACTTTGCTCTACTCTGCTCTGTTCAACTATACTCTACTATACTCTACTCTGCTATGTTCTACTCTACCTTGCTCTACTCTTATCTTCTCTACTTTACTCTAGCCTAACATAGCTTAGCCTAACCTAACCTAACCTAGCTATACTCTGCTCTACTCTACCATACTCTACTCTACTCTACTTTTCTTTGGTTTTCTCTGCTCTACTCTTCTCTACTCTACTCCACTGTACTCATGCCTAACATAGCCAAACCTTGCTCTACTCTACCCTAATCTACTCTTCTCTACTCTACCCTTCTCCACACTACTTCACTATACCCTAATCTACTCTACTCTAGCCAAGCCTAGCCTAGTTGAACCTAGTTCTCCTCTACTTCATTCTACTATACTCTACTATATTCTACTCGACCGTACTCTTCTCTAACCTAGCATAGCCTAGCTCACCTAACCTAACCTTGCTCTAGTCTTCTCTACTCTACTCTACTATACTATACACTACTCTAGCCTAGCCAAACCTACCTTAACCAAGCTTTGCAGTGTTTTACTTTGTTTAGCACTACTCTACTCTACTCTGCTCCATCTACTCTGTTCTACTCTACTCCTCACTACTTTGCTCTACTTTTTTCTACTTTACTCTATTGAGTCCTAGCCTACCCTATCTAAGCTTTACTCTACTCTACTGTACTCTACTATAGCCTTACATAGCATAACCTAACCTAGCTCTACTCCACTCTATTATGCTCTACTCTACACCATTAGACTCAACTCTATTCTACTCTTCTATACTCTACTCTACTTTACTCTAACCTAGCCTAGCCTACCTTAACCTAACCTAGCTTTATTCCACTCTACTCTACATACTCTAACCTAACATAGCCTTGCCTCACATAGCCTAGCCCAACCTAGCTCTACTCTACTCTGCTCTATTTTCCTTTGCTCTTCTCTATTTTGCTCTACTCTACTCTACTCCACTCGACTATAAATTGCTTTTCTCTTCTCTACTCTACTCTACTCTATTGTACACAACCCTAGCCTAACCTAACCTAGCTCTACTCTACTCTAATCTACTCCACTCTAGGTTAGCCTAGCCTATCATACTAGCTTAGCCAAGCCTATTCTTCTTTAAGCTAGCTCTGATCTACTCTACTTTACTATACTCTACACTACTCTGCTCTACTCTACTCGACTCCATTCTACTCTAACATAGCCTAGCCTTGCCTAGTTTTTCCAAGCCTTGCCTAGCCTAGCCTAAGCTTGCTCTACTATACTCTACTCCTCTCTACTCTATTCTTGCATAGCCTAGACTCACATAACTTAACCTTACTCTCTTATACCTTAATCTCCTTTACTATACTCTACTCTACCAAACTCTTCTCTACTCTAGCCTAGCTTAGCCAACCCTAACCTAGCTTAGCCTGACCCAGCTCTACTCTACTCTACTCAACTCTACTCTAGCCTAGCCAAGCCTTGATTTGCCTGGGATAGGCTAACCTGGCTCTATTTTAATTTACACTATACTACATTGTTCTACTCTACCTTACTCTACTTTTCTCTACTCTGCTCTTATACTCTTTTCTACTCTACTCTACTTTTCTGTACTTTACTCTCCTCTACTCTGCTCTCCTCTCCTCTACTCTACTCTACTCTACTCTACTCTACTCTACTTTACTCTCTTCTACTCTATTTTGCTCTACTCTATTTTACTTTACTCTACTCTAGCCTAGCCTAACCTAGCTTTACTTTACTCCACTCTACTCTACTCTAACCTATCCTAGCCTAGCCTAGCTCACCTTAGTTAAGCCTAGCCTAACCAAGCTTTACTCTACAATATTCTGCTCTACTTATGTTACTTTACTCTAACTGGGCCTTTCCTTGCCTAACCAAGCTCCACTTTACTACACTATACTCTAGAATAACCTTACCTAGCCTAGCATAGAACAGCCTAGCTTAGCCTAACCTAGCTCTATTTTTTCTACTTTACTTGTCTATGCTTCGCTATGCTCTGCTTTTCTCTACTCTGGTCCACTTTGCTTTGCTTTGCTTTACTTTGCTCTACTCTACTCTACTCTGCTCTGTACTCTAGCTTAGCCTAACTTTACTCTACTCTACTCTACTTTACTATACTATAGCCTAGCATGACCTAACCTTGCATTGCTTATGCAAGCTTAGCCTACTCTAGCCTACCTTAGCCAAGCCTAACCTAGCTATACTCTACTCTAATCTACTCTACTCTACTCTAAACAAGCCTACCCTAGCCTTTTTTAACCTCGCCTAACCTAGCCTAGCCTAGCCAAACTTAGCTTTACCCTGCTCTACTTTTCTCTACACTACTCTGCTCTGCCCTATAATGTTATCCATTACATTACTCTACTTTGCTCTGCTCTACTCTTCTATGCTCTGCTCTACTCTACTCGACTCTAGCCTAGGCTAGCTTAGCCTAACCTAGCTCTACTCTACTCTAATCTACTCTACTATATTCTACTCTAACTCTTCTTTTCTCTACCCTACTCTACTCTAATCTACTTTACTCTTTTCTAATCTACTCTAGCCTTGTCTAGACTACCCTAGCCTATGGTAGCCTAACCCAGCTTTGCGTAACCTTGCTCTACTCTTCTTTACTCTACTCTACTCTACTCTAATTTAACCTAGCTTAGCCTATCCTAACCTTGCTCTACTTTGCTATACTCTACTTCACTCTACTCTATTCTATTCTATTATAGCCTCATATAGCCTAGCTTAGCATAACCTAGCTCTGCTCTGGTCTTCTTTATTCTACACTATTCTGTTTTGCTATGTTATGCTCTGTTCTACTCTACTCTACTCTACCCTACTCTGCTCTACTTAACTCTACTCTACTCTATTATACTCTAGCTTTGCTTGCCTAACCTCGCTCTACTCTACTTAACTCTACTAAACTCTACCCTACTCTACTCTTGCCCAACTTATCCTAACCTATCTCTGCTCTAGACTACTTTGCTCTACTCTACCCTACTCTACTTTTCTCTACTCGGCTTTGCTCTCCTCTACTCTCTTATGCCCTTCTCTACTCTACTCTGGTCTACTCTACTCTTGTTTACTCTACTCTACTCTGCTCTATTATGCTCTGTACGACTCTACTCTCTCTACTCTACTCTACTCTACTCTACTATACTCTACTCTAATCTACTCTAGCCTAGCCAAGCATCGCCTAGCCTACCCTAGCCTAACCTAGCTCTTCTCTATTCTACTCTACTTTGGATTGCTCTACTCTACACAGTGTTGCTTAGTTCTACTCCTCTACTCTGCTCTGCTCTCCTCTTCTCTCCTGACCTCTCCTTCACTCTACTACACTCTACTCTTCTCTACTCTACTGCACTCTACTCTAGTCTTCTCTACTCTACTATACTATACTCTACTCTACTCTAGCCTAGACTAACCTAGCCTAGCTTATCCTAACTTAGCTCTTCTTTACTAAACTCCACTCTATTATAGTTTAGCCTAGCCTAGCATAACCTACCTCGCAAAGTCTAACATAGCCTGGCCTAGCATAACTTAGATATATTTTATTATACTCCATTCTACTCTACTCTACACACTCTAGTTTTCTTTATCCAAGTCTACTCTACTTTAACATAGCCTTGCCTAGCTTAACTAAGCTCTACTCTACTATAATCTACTCTATAATAGGCTAGCCTTGCCTAGCCTATCCTTGCTTTACATAGCCTACCCTAACCAAGCCTAACCTAGTTGTACTCTACTCTACTTTACTCAGTTATGCTATGCTCTACTCTATTATTCTCTACTCTACTTTTCTCTGCTCTACTATACTATACTCTGCTCTACTATTCTCTGTTCTATACTTTAGCTTAGCATAGCTTAGCCAAGCCTAACCTAGCTCAGCTTTACTCTACTCTACATTATTATACTTTATTCTTCTCTAGCTTAGCCAACCATAGCCTAGGCTAACCTAGCTCTACTCTAGTCTACTCTACTCTTGTTTACACTACTCTACTCTAATCTTGCCTAGCCTAGCCTAGACTAACCTAGCATTATTAAGCCTAACCTAGCTCTACATTACTCTACTTTGCTCTACTCTACTCTGCTCTACTCTTCTATGCTTTACTATGCTCTGCTCTTCTCTACCTTACTCTGCTCTACTTTGCCAATTCTACCCAGCTCTGCTCTATTCTACTCTACTCTACTCCAACCAAGCTTAGCCTAGCCTCACATAACCTAGCTATATTCTACTCTACCCTACTCTACTCTACTATACTCTACTCTACTATACTCTACTCTACTCTACTCTATCTAGCCTTGCCTTACCAACCTAACCTAACTATGTTCTACTAACTCTACTATTCCTTTCTTTTCTCTGCTTAGCTCTCCTTTACTTTATTCTTCTCTGCTCTACTCTGTGATGCTTGTCTCTGCTTAGCTTTTCTTTGCTCTACTCTACTCTGCTCATCTCTACTTTACTTTCCTCTACTCTACTTAGCTCTACTCTATCATACTTTACTCTACTCTAATCTAGCTTTAGCTTGCCTAGCCTAACTTAACTCTACTCTACTCTACTTTGCTCTTCTACTCAAGCCTTGCTTTGCCTAGCCTTGTCGAGCCTAACTGAGCCAAACCTAACCTAGCTCATCTCTACCCCACTTTACCCTACTCTAATATATTCTACTCTACTCAAGCCTAACTAGCCTAGCCTAACCTAGCTCTACTTTACTCTACTCTGCTCTGCTCTGCTTTACTTTACTTTGCTTTGCTCTACTCTTCTCTATTATACTATACTATACTCTACTCTACTCTAAAATACTTTACTCTACTATACTCTAGCCAAGCTTTGCCAAGTCTAACCAGACCTAGCCTAACCTAGCTCTACTCTACAATACTACTCCTCTCTAGCCCAGCCTAGCTTACCCTAACCTAGCTTAACCTGACCTAGCATAGCTCTACTCTATTATACTCTACTCTACTCTACACTTCTCTCCCCTTCTCTACACTAATCTGCTCTCCTCTCTTCTCCTCTACTATACTCTACTCTACTCTACTCTACTCAACACTACTCTATTATACTTTATCCTACTCCACTGTACTCTATTTTACTATACTCTACTCTTCTCCACTCTACTCTACTCTACTCTATCCTAGCCTAGCTTAGTTGACACTAACCTAGCTCTACTCAACTCTAACGAAGCCAAACCTAGCCCAACTTTGGTCTACTATGCTCTAATCTACTCTACTATACTCTTCTCTTCTCTACTTTATTATGCTCTACTTTACTCTACTCCACACTAGCCTAATTTAGCCTAACCAAGTCTTGCATAGCCTAAACTACCTCTACTCTACTCTAATCTACCCTACTATAGCCTAGCCTACTAAAGCCTAGCTTAGTATAGCCAAGCCTAGCCTAACCTAGCTCTACTCTACTTCACTCAATTCTAGCCCATCCTAACCTAGCTCTACGCTGCTCTACTCTACACTACTCTACCCTGCTCTGTAGTGCTCGACTGTGCCCTTCTTTCCTCTACCTTACTCTGCTCTGTTTTGCTCATTTCTATCCTACTCTGTTCTGCTAACCTCTACTCTACTCTACTCTAGCCTAGCTTAGCCATGCCAAGCCTAGCCTTGCCTAACCTAGCTTTATGTTGCTTTACTCTACACTACTCTACTCTACTCTACTCTTACTAGCCAAGCCTAGCTTCGCCCAACCAAACCAAAAAAAACTCTACTCTACTCTAGTTTACTCAACTCTACTTCAGTCTTGTCTAGTCTATTCTACTTTAGCCCACTCTATTCTACTCCACTCTACTCTAACCTAGCCTAGATCTACTTTTCTCTACTCTACTTTACTCTAGTTTATCTAAGCAAGCCTTGCTAACCTTACCTAACTATGGTCTACTCTGCTTTTCTCTTCTCAGCTATGCACTCCTTAGCTTTGTTCTACTCTACTCTGCTCTGTCTCTACTTAGCTCTGCTCTACTCTGCTCCACTTTGCTTAACTCTACTCTACACTACTCTACTCTACTTTACTCTATCATACTCTACTCTACTCTACTCCACTGTATTCTAGCCTAGCCTAACCTTGGCTAACCTACTCTAGCACTATTCTACTAAACTATGCTCTCTTACTCGAGCCCAGCCTAGCCTAGCCTTGCCTAGGCTAATTAGGCTAACTTGACCTTACTAATCTCTACTCTACTCAACTCTACTCTACACTACTCTACTTTACTCTACTCAAGCATAGCTTAGCCTAGCTTAAGCTAACATAGCCTAGCCCAGTCTAACCTAGCTCTACTCTTCTCTTCTCTATTCTACTTTACTCTACTCTACTCTACTCTACTATGCCCTACTCTACTCTACTCTGCTCTGCTCTACTCTACTCTGCTCTACTCTACTCTACTCTATTGTACTCTAACTATGTCTAGCCTACCCTAGCTCTACTATACCTAACTCTTGTTTACTCTACTCTAGTCTAGTTTATCCTAGCCTAACCTAACTCTACTTTACTCTACTATACTCAACTCTACTCTAACTAGACTAGACCCACCTAGCCTACCCTAGCATAGCCTAGCTCTATTCTTTTCCACTCTGCTTTGCTAAGCTTTGCTCCTCACTACTCTACTCATCTCTACTCTACTCTATATTTCTTAGTTTTGCTCTTCTACTTTGTTCTACACTGCTCTATTATACTCTACTCTTGTCTACTTTACTCTGTTCTACTCTACCTTACATTACTCTACTCTACTCTACTTTACTCTGCTCTTTTATACTCTACTCTACACTACTATACTCTACTCAAATGAGCCTAACCTAGCATAGCCTTGCTTTGCCTAAGTTTGGTTATCCAAGCTCTACTCTGCTTTACTCTATGCTACTTTACTCTTTTCTACTTTGCTCTGCTCTTTTCTGCTATACTCTGCTCCGCTCTTCCCTACTCTACTCTATTGTACTCTACTTTACTCTACTCTGCTAAACTCTACCCTAGCTTAGCCTAGTATAGCCTAGGCTAACCACTCTAACTTAGCCCAGCCTAGCCTAACCTTACTCTACTCTACTCTTTACTACTCTAGCCTAGCCAACCCAAGCCTAATTTGGCTCTACTCTACTTTACTCTGCTCTACTCCACTTCACTCTACTCTACTCTACTCTATTTTAGCCTAACAGAGCCTAACCCAGCTTTACTCTAGTATACTATACTCTATATTGCTATACTTTTTCCTAGCCTAATCTACCTAGGTTACCCTAGCCAATCTTAACCTGACACTATTATTTATTGTACTCTACTATGCTCTAATATACTCTACTCTATTATACTCTACTTATACTTAACCTAGCCCAACCTAGCTCTACTCCACTCTACTCTTTCCTACTCTACTCTACTTAACTCTACTCTACTCTAGCCTAGCTTAGTTCAGCCTAGCCTAGCCTAAGCTATCCTAGCTCTACTCTGCTCAGCTCTAATCTGCTCTACTACTCTACTCTACTTTGCTCTACTTTACTCTACTATACTAAACTCTAGCCTAGCCTAGACTAACTTTTCTCTACTCTACTCTACTTTACCCTAACTTAGCCTACCCTAGGCTATCCTTGGCTAACCTATCTCTAGTTTACTCTACTCTATTTTACTCTACGCTGCTCTACTCAACTCTACTCTACTCTTGTCTACTTTACCCTACTCTACTTTATTTTAACATAGCCTAGCTTAGCCTAGCCTAGCATAACCTTACTCTACTCTACTCTATTGGGCTCTACTCTACCATAGCCTATCCAATCCAAACCTAGCATAGCCTCACCTCACCTAAACTAAAATAAATTAATTCTACTCTCCTCTCCTCTAATCTACTCCACTCTACTCTATGCTGCCCTAACCAAGCCTAGCTTAGCTATAGTTAGCTCTACTCTACATTGCTATGGCATAGCCTAACCTAACTTAGCTATGCTCTACTCTACTAAGCTATGCTCTGCTCTACTCTGCTATGCTCTACTCTACCCTACTCTACTTTGCTTTACTCTAGTGTGCTCTATTCTACTCTACTGTACTCTACTCTACTCTAATTTTGCTTAGTTTAGCCTAACCTAACTCAACATAGCATAACAAAGCTCTACACTACTCTATTATATTGTACTCTACTTTACTCTACTCAACTCTAGCCTTGGAAAACCTAATATAGCTCTGCTCTACTATATCCAGCTTTACTATACTCTACTATGCTATACTCAACTCTACTTTACTCTTCTCTACTCTACACTACTATACTGTAGCCTGGCTGAGCCTAACCTAACCTAGCTCAACTTTACTTTACTCAACTCAACCCTAACCAAGGCTAGCCTAGCCAAACTTAGCTCTACTCTGCTTAGCTATACTCTATTCTGCTCTGTTCTACTCTTCTTTGCTATACTTTTCTCTACTCTTCTTTGCTCTACTCTGCTCAACTCTAACTAACTTTAACAAAGCATAGCCTAACCTAACTAAGCTCTCCTCTACTCCACTCTACTCTACTCTACTCTACTCTACTCTAACCAAGCCTAACCTAGCCAACTCTAGCATCGCCTAACCTAACCTTGCTCTACTCTACTCTACTCCATTATATTATATTCTACTCTACTCTATTATAACCTAGCCTAATTTAGTCTAGCTTAGCCTAACCTAGCTTTACTCTAGTCTACTCTACTCTGCTCAACTCTACTTTTCTCTACTATACTCTACTCACCTCTACTCAGCTCTGCTCTACTCCACTCTACTCTGCTCTACTCTAGTCTATTCTACTCTACTCTACTCTACTATGGCATTGCTTAGCCTAGCCTAATTGAGCTCTATTCTACTATACTTTACTCTAGTCTACTCTACTCTACTCTACACTACTCTAAACTAGCCAAGCCTAGTTTAACCTATCTCTACAATACTCTACTCTATTCTACTCTCCACTCTACTCTACTCTACTCTACTCTGCTCTACTATACTTTAGTATAGCCTAGCCTAAACTAGCTCAACTCTACACTACTCTAATATACTAAACTCTACTCTAGCCTTGCATAGCCAAGCCTACTAACCTAAGACTAGCCTAACCTAACCTAGCTCTACTCTATTCTACTCTATTCTACTCAACTCTATTTTATTTACTCTACTCTAGTTTAACCTAACCTAGCCTAACCTAGCATAATCTAACTGTACTCTACTTTACTTCTTTTTACTCTAGTCTACTCTTTCATACTCTACTCTATTTTACTCTACTATATTCTACTTTACTCTACTCTACTATACTCTAGCCTTTCCTAGCCTAACCTAGCTCTTTTTTGCTCTACTCTTCTCTTCTCTGTTCTACTATGCTCTTCTTTGTTTTACCCTGCTCTACTCTGTTTTGGTCTGCTTAGCTCTACTCCACTCTATTATACTACTCTACTTAACTCAAGCCAAGCCTAGCCTATCCTAGCCTTACCTAACCTAACCTAACCCTACTCTACTCTACTCTGCTCCACTCTACTCTAATCAAGCCTAACCTAGCCTAGTCTAAGTTAGTTCTACTTTACTCTAATTTATTCTACTCTACTATACCATATTATAATCTTCTCCACTCTAGCCTACTCTACTCCACTCAATTCTATTATTCTCTGTTCTTCTCTACTCTAACGAAGCCTAGCCTAGTATAGCTTAGTGTAACTAAGCTTTACTGTACTTTACTTTGCTCTACTCTACTCTACTATGCTCTACTCTACTCTTCTCTACCCAATATTGCTTTGCTCTACACTGCTTTGCTCTGTATTGCTCTTCTCTACTCTTCTACTTTGCACTGCTCTGCTTTGCTTTCCTATGCATTGCTCTACTCTACTGTGGCCTGCTCAACTCCACCCTACTCTACTTTATTTTGCTCTACTCTTCTCTGCTCTCCTCAACTTTTTTATGCTCTACTCTACTTTGCTTTGCTCTACTTTACTAATCTTTTCTCTACTCTACTTAGTCAAACTCTTCACTGCTCTTTTTTATTCTCCTATCCTCTACTCTACTCTACTCTGCTCTTTTCTACTTTACTCTTCACTTATTTACACTACTCTAATCTACTCTATTCTATTCTATTCTAGTCTAGCTTAGCCTAGTCTAGCCGTGCCTAGCCTAACCTAGCTCTACTCTACTATACTCTACACTACTCTACTCTACTCTACTTTATTCTACTTTACTCTAACCAAGCTTAATTTAACATAACCAAGCTACACTTTACTCTAGCTTAACCTAGCTCTACTTTACTCTATACTAGTCTACTATACTCTACTCTACCCTAACTTAGCCTATGCTATCCAAGCCTAGCCTAACCTAGCTAGCTTAGCCCAGCAAAACTTAGCTCTATTATACTCTACTCTACCCTTCTCTACTCCATTCTACTCTACTTTACCCTACTTTACTCTACTTTTTTCTTCTCTACTCTACAATCCCTTACTCTACTCTACTGTACTCTGCTCTTCTCTACTCTACTCTACTCTGCTCTATTCTACACTACTCTACTCTACTCTACTCAACTCTACTATACTCTACTTCGCTCTACTCTGCTCTGCTCTACTCTGCTCTATTCTACTCTTCTCTACTCGACACTTCTCTACTCTACTCTACTTTTCTCTACTTTACTCTACTCTGCACTACTCTAATCTAGCCTAGACTTGCCAAGCTTAACTTAACCTAACCTAGCTTTACTCAACTATGCTTTTTTCCATTACTTTACTACAGCTTAGCCTAGCCTTTCCTAGAATAACCTAACTTAACCAAGCTTGGCTATGCTCTACTCTACACTACTCTACTCTGCTCTACTCTACTCTAGCCTAGACTGACCAAGCTTAACCTAACCTAACCTAGCTCTACTCTATTATGCTTTTTTCTATTACTCTACTATAGCCTAGCCTAGCCTTGCCTAGCATAACCTAACTTAACCAAGCTTGGCTCTGCGCTACTGTATTCTATTATACTCTGCTCTACTCTAGCCTAGCCTAACCTAAACTAGCTTTGCTCATCTCTACTCCACTAATCTCTTCTCTAATCTGCTCTACTCTATTATATTCCTCTCTGCTCTACTTTGCTCTACTCTCCTGTGCTTTGCTCTAACCTGCTCTCCTGTCCTCTCGTTTACTCTCCTATCCTCCCCTCTTCATTTCTCTCCTCTTTACATTACTATACTGTACTCTAGTCTACTCTATTATACCCTACTAAACTCTAACCTAGCTTACTCTTGTCTAACCTAACCTACCATAACATAATCTAGCTCTATTCTACTCTACTCTAAACTGCTCTACTCTACTCTACTCTACTTTATTCTACTTTGCTCTACTCTACTCCACTTTGCTCTTCTCTATTCTGCTTTGCTCTTCTTTGCTCTACTCTAGCATAGGCTAGCCTAGCCTAGACAAGCCTAACTGACCTCTACTCTGCTCTACTCTACTCAACTCTAGCGAGGCCTAGCCTAGCTTACCCTCGTGTAGCCTATCCTTTCCTAACCTTGCTCCACTCTACTCTACTCTACTTTACCCTACTCTACTCCACTCTACTCTAACTTAGCCTAACCTTGCTCTACCCTGCTATACTCTACTCTTGTTTAGCATAGCCTTACTTAGCCTAGCATAGCCTTAGCTAGCTTAGCCTAACCTTGCTTTACTCTACACTACTATGCTCGACTCTGCTTATTATTGCTCCACTATGCTCTGCTCAACTATGCTCTGCTTTGCTCTGCTCAACTTTATTTTGCTTTACTCTACTCTATTCTTCTCTACTCTACTCTACTCTATTGTACTCCAGCCTAACCTAACCTAGCTCTTCTCTGCTCTTCTAAACTCTATTTTATTATTCTCTAGGCTAGCCTAACTTAGCCTAGCCTAACCTAGCCTAGCCTAACCTATCCTATCTTTGCCTAGCTTAACCTCATTCTACTCTACTCTACTCTAGCTTTACTCTAATCTGCTCTACTATACTCTAGTTTAGTCTATTCTACTTTATCCTTGCCTAGCCTAACCTAACCTACCTAGCTCTATTCTACTCTAGGCTATCCTAACCTAACTGAGCTCTACTCTGCTCTACTTTGCTACGTTCAACTCTAGTCTAGTCTAGTCTACTCTACTGTTGTCTTACTTATCCTAGCCTATGCTAACCTTACCTAACTCTACTCCACTCTGCTCTAGCCTAGCCTAGTCTAGCCAAAACTTGCTCAGCCCTACTTTGCTCTACACAGCTCTATGTTGCTCTTCTCTGCTCTGCTTTACTCTATTTTACTCGACTCTTCTCTACTATCTTTTCCTCTACTCTATTCTAATCTCCTTTACTCTACATTACATTAATCTTCTCTACTCTACACTACAATACTCTACTCTAACCTAGCCTACCCTCACCTACCTTAACCTAGCTTTACTTTACTCTACTCTACTCTATTCCATTCTACACTATTAGACTATACTCTACTCTATTCTATTATACTCTTTTCTGCTCTAGCCTAGCTAAGCATAGCCTAGCCTATCTTAACTCTACTCTGCTCTACCCTTCTTTGCTCTGCTCTACTCTACTATATTATACTCTAGCCTAGCCAAGGAAGCATAACCTAGCTCTGCTCTACTCTACTCTATTCAACTCTAATCTACTCTACTCTACTCTAGCCTTGCCTAACCTATTCTAGCATAGCCTTACCGAGCCTAGCCTAACCTTGATCTACTCTACTCTCCTTTACTATATTCTACTCTACTCTACTTTACTCTACTGTACTCTATTCTACTCGACTAAATCCGAGCTTAGCCTAGCCTAGCCCAACCTAGCTCTGCTCTACTCTACACTACTCTACTCTACTCTACTCCATGCTACTCTACTGTACTCTGTTCTACTTGACTGAATCCTAGATTAGCCTAGCGTAGCCCAACCTAGCTCTACTCTACTCCACTCTACACTACTCTACTATACCTTAACCTAGCATGGCCTAGCCTAACCTAGCCTTGCTCTGCTCTACTCTGCTCTACTATGTTCTACTCTGGTTTACTCTTCTCAACTCTAATCTACTCTACTCTTCTCTACTCTACTATGCTTTACTCTAGCCTTGTTTAGCATAACCTAGCCTAACCAAGCCTATTCTAGCTCTACTCAACTCTACTCTAAAATACTCCACTCTACTCTATTCTAGTCTACTCTAGCCTAGCCAACCCAACCTTACCAAAGCTTAGCTTAGCTTAGTTTAACTTAACCTAGCTCTACTCTACTTAACTTTACTCAAATCTACTCTACTCTACTCCACATTACCTTAGCCTAGCCAAGCCAAGTCGAACATAACCCTACTCTACTCTGCTCTTCTCTACTTTTTCTAGCTTAGCCTCGCTAAACCTAGCTCTACTCTACTCTACTCTACTCTAAACGAATCTACTCTACTCTGCTCTGCTCTATTCAATTCTACTCTCGCCTTACACACTCTAGTTAAGCCTAGCCTAACCTAGCTTTCCTCTACTCGACTCTACTATACTTTACTCTAGTCTACTCTATTCTACTCTACTCTACTCTAACCAAGCCTAGCGTAGCCTAACCTAGCCCTACTATGCTCTACACTTCTCTAGTCTACTCTACTCTCTCTACTCTACTCTACTCTTCTCTGCTCTACTTTACTCTACTCTACTCTTCTCTACTCTACTATACTCTACTCTAGCCTTATTTAGCATAACCTAGCCGATGCTTGCATATTCTAGCTTACTCTACTCTACTCAAATCCTCCACTCCATTCTATGTTACTCTACTCTAGCCTAGCCTAGCCAACATTAGCAAAGCTTAGCCTAGCCTAGCTTAACCAAGCCTAACCTAGCACTACTCTACTTAACTCTACTTTACTGTATTCTAATCTTCTCCACTCTACTTTACTCTAACTTAGCCTAGCCTTCCCTAGTCAAACGTAGCTCTACTCTACTTTGCTCTAGCCTAGCCTAGCCTTGCCAAACCTAGCTTTACTCTACTCTACTCTACTCTACACCACTCTATTATGCTCTATTCTATTCTACTCTACTTTACTATACTTTAGCTTAGCTTAGCCTAACCTAGCTCTACTACACTCTTCTCTTCTCTACTCTACTCTACTATACTTCACTCTACTCTACTCTAACAAAGTAGAGCTTAGCATAGCCTAACGTAGCTCTACCTTATTATACTCTACTCCAGCCTAGCCTAGCCTAACCTTGCTCTACTCTATATTTTATTACTATGCTCTACTCTACTCCACTCCACCCTACACTACTCCACTCTACTCTACTCAAGCCTAGCCATGTGTAGCCTAACTTAGCTCAACTCTACTCTCTCTGCTCTGCTCTACTCTACTCTACTATACTCTGCTCTGCTAAACTCTACTGTAATTTTCTCTACTCTACTCGCTATACTCTTCTCTACTCTGCTCTACTATGCTCTTCTCAACTCTATTCTACTCTCCTCTACTCTACTACTTTAGCCTTCCTAAGCCTAACGTAACCTAGCTCTACTCTTCTCTACTCTACACTACTCTACTATACTAAACTCTAGCCTAGCTTAGCTAAGCCTAGCATATCCAAACCCTACCTACCCTTGATAAACCTTGCTCTACTCTACTCTACTTTAACTTATTAAACTATATTATACCCTATTCTTCTCTACTCTACTCTAATTTACTCTTCTTTACTAAACTTTACTCAACTCCAACCATTCTAGCATAACCAAACCTAGCGTAGCTAACCCTAACCTAGTGCTACTCTACTCTACACTACTTTACTTTTCTCTAGTCTACTCTACTCTACTCTATCTGCTCTACTATAATCTACTCTACTTTTCTCTTCTCTACTCTACTTTATTAAACTCTACTCTACTCTAATCTACTCAATTATACTATACTCTAATCTACTTTAACCTAGCCTAACCTTGCCTAGGTTAGCATAACTAGCTCCAATCTTCTCTACTCTGCTTCACTCATCTATGCTTTGCTCTGTTTCACTCTGCTCTACCATATTCTTCTTTGTTTTGCTCTAGACTTCTCTATCCTGCTCTACTCTACTCTACCCTACACTAGCATTACCTAATGATGCCAAGCATAACCTAATCGAACTCTACTTTACTCTATTCTACTCTATTCTAGCCTAGCCTCGCCTACCTTAGCCTTGCCCTTCCTAGCCTAGATTAACCAAGCTCTACTCTACTCTATTATAATCTACTCTATTCTAGTCCACTCTACTCTACTTTATTCTACTTCACTCTAACCTAGCCTAACCTAGCTACCATAGGCTAACCAAGCTCTACTCTACTCTGCTCTACCCTACTCTATTCTGCTCTGATCTGCTCTGCTCTACTTTGCTCTTTTCTGCTCTGCTCTACTCTGTTCTACTTTGCTTTGCTCTTCTTTGTTATGCTTAACTCTACTCCATAATGCTCTAGCCTAGCCTGGCTTAGCCTAAATTAGATCTGCTCTACTCTACTCTACTATACTGTACTCTACTCAACTCTAGCCTACCTTAGGTAAGCTTACCCTAGCCTAACCTAACTTAGCTCTACTCTACTAAACTTTACTCTACTCTACTATAACTTAGTCTAGCATAGTCTAACTTAACCTAGCTCTACCATAATATACTTTACTTTAGCTTAGCTTAGCTTAGCCAAGCCAAACTTAGCTCTTCTCTACTCTACTATGCTCTACTCTTCTTTTTATTGCTCTACTCTACTCCACTCAACTCTGCTCTACTCTCCTCTACTTTGTAATACTTAGCATTGCTCTACTCTACTCTTCCCTACTCTACTCTACTCTATTGTACTCTAGCTTTGCTTAGCCAAGCCTAACTTAGCTCTACTCTACTCTACTCCACTCTACTCCATTATACTCTAGCCTAGCTTAGCCTTGCCTTGATTAACCTAGACAAATACAGCCTAGCCTAATCTAGCCAAACCTAGTTCTATACTCTATTCTACTGTAGCTTTAGTCTAATATGCTCTACTCTACTCTACTCTAACTTAACCTAGCTTACCTAGCTCTACTGTACTCTAGTCTAGCCTAGGCTAGCTCTACTCTTCTCTGCTCTACCTTACTCTACTGTAGCCTAGCCTAACATAACTCTACTCTACTTACTCTTTCTTAGCTAGCTTAGCCTCGCTGAACATAACTTAGCTCTGCTTTACTCTACCATGCTCTGTGGTGCTCTGCTTTATTTTGCTCTACTCTATTCTGCTCACCTCTACTCTAGTTTTCTTAACTTTACTCTACACTACTCAACTCTACTCTGACCAAGCCTAGCCCAACCTTACCTAACTTAGCATTATTCTACTCTACTATGCTTTACTCTATTTCATTACCCTATTATGCTTTACTCTACTCTGCTTTGCTCTACTATACTCTACTCAACTCTACAATAATCTCCTCCACTTTACTCTAGCCTAGGTTAACCTAATAAAGCAAGGCCTATCCTAACTTTGCCCTACTCTATTCTTCTTTGCTCTACTCTGATTTTCTCTTATCTACTATACCCTACACTACCATTGTGTAGTGATGCCAAGCATGACATAATCGACCTCTACTTTACTCTACTCCACTCTACTCTAGCCTAGCCTTGCCCTTCCGAGCCTAGGTTAACCTAGCTCTACTCTACCCTAGTCTAGTCTACTCTACTATAATCTACTCTATTCTATTCTACTCTACTTTACTTTATTCTACTTAAATCTAACCTAGCCTAACCTAGCTAGCATAGCCTAACCAAGCTCTACTCTACTCTGCTCTATTATGCTTTGATCTACTCTGCTCTACTTTGCTCTTTTAAACTCTACTCTACTCTATTCTACTTTGCTATGCTTAACTCTACTCTGTAATGCTCTAGCCTAGCTTGGCTTAGCCTAAATGAGCTCTACTCTACTTTGCTCTACTTTACTCTACTCTACTCTACTCAATTCTAGCCTAGTTTAGGCTAGCTTACCCTAGCTTAACCTAACTTAGCTCTACTCTACTAAACTTTACTCTACTCTACTCTAACTTAGTCTAGCATAGTTTAGCTTAACTTAGCTCAACCATAATATACTTTACTCTAGCTTATCTTAGCTTAGCCTAGCAAAACTTAGCTCTTCTCTACTCTACTATGGTCTGCTCTTCTTTTTATTGCTTTACTCTACTCCACTCAACTCTGCTCTACTCTCCTCTACTCTGTATTGCTCTACTCTACTCTACTCTACTCTTCTCTACTCAACTCTACTCTATTGTACTCTGGCTTTGCCTTGCCAAGCTTAACTTAGCTCTACTCTACTCTACTCCACTCTACTTCAATATACTTCAGCCTTGCTTAGCCTAGCCTTGCCTAACCTAGACAATACAGCCTAGCCTAATCTAGCATAACCTAGTTCTATACTCTATTCTACTCTAGCTTTACTCTAATTTGCTCTACTCTACTCTACTATAACATAGCCTGGCCTACCTAGCTCTACTATACTCTTGTATAGCCTAGCCTACCTTTACTGTTCTCTACTATGCCCTACTCTACTCTAGCCTAGCTTAACTTAACTTAACTCTACTCTACTCTTTGCTAGCCTAGCTTTGCCTCACTAAACATAACCTGCTCTACTCTACCCTACTTTACTCTACTTTACTTTACTTAACTCTATTCTACTTAATTCTGACCTAGCCTAACCTAGCTGACTTACCCTAACTAAGGTCTACTCTACTCTACTCTGCTATACTCTATTCAACTCTAATCTACTATGCTCTACTTTGACCTTCTCTACTCTGCTCTACTCTATTCTACTTTAATATGCTCTTCTTTGCTATGCTCAACTCTACTCAATAATGCTCTAGCCTAGCCTTTCTTAGCCTAACTGAGCTCTACTCTACTCTACTCTACTCTACTCAACTCTACTAAACTCTAGCCTAGCCTAGGCTAGCTTATCCTAGCCTAACCTAATTTAGCTCTACTCTACTATACTTTACTCTACTCTACTCTACTCTAACCTAGTTTAGCATAGTCTATCTTAACCTAGCTCTACCATAATAAACTCTACTCTAGCTTAGCTTAGCCTAGCCTAGCCAAACCTAGCTCTTCTCTACTCTACTGTGCTTTGCTCTTCTTTTTATTGCTCTACTCTACTCCACTTAACTCTGCTCTACTCTCCTTTACTCTACATTACTCTACATTACTCTACTCTAATCTTCTCTACTCTTCTCTACTCTACTCTACTCTATTGTACTCTAGATTTGCCTAGCCAAGCTTAACTTACCTCTACTCTACTCTACTCCACTCTACTCTATTATACTCTAGCCTAGCTTAGCATAGCCTTGCCTGACCTAGACAAATTGAGCCTAGCCTAACCTAGTTCTATACTCAATTATACTCTAGCTCTACTCTAGTCTACTCTAACTTAGCCAAGCCTACTTAGCTCTACTGTACCTAGCTCTTGCCTAACCTTGTTATACTCTACTCGACTCTTCTCTAGGCGAGGCTAGCCTAACCTAACTTGGCTCTGCTATGTTGTACTCTACTCTACTTTGCTTCACTCTACTATACTCTACTTTGCTCTAATTTACTCTACTATGCCATACTCTACTCAACTCTACTCTACTCTACTATTTTCTACTCTACTATTCTCTAATCTACTCTATTCTAGCCTAGTCTAACCAAGCCTAGCCTAGTCTAACCTAGCCTAACCTAGCTCTACTCAACTCTACTATACTCTATGCTGTTATACTTTAGCCATGCCTATTCTAACCTAGCCTTCCTTAGCCTTGCCTAACCTAGCTCTAGTCTACTTTACTCTACTCTACTCTAATTTACTCTATTATATTCTCCTCTATTATACTCTACATTAACTTATCTTAACATAGCCTAGCTTAACCTAACCTAGCTCTACTCTACTCTACACTATCTTACTCTAGTCTATTTTAACCAAGCCAAGTTTAGCCTAGCCTAGCCTAACCTAAAACTATTGCTCTACTCTCCTTTACTCTACTCAATTATACTCTACACTACTCTTCTTTGCTCTACTCTACTATACTCTACTCCACTATACTCTAGCCTAGCCTAGCATAACTTAGCTCAACTCTACTCTACTCCATAATACTCCACTCTAGCTTATCCTACCAAGCCTATCCTAACCTAACATAGCTCTTCTCTACTCTACTCTTCTTTTCTCTTCCCTGCTCTGCTCCACTCTACTCTGCTCAACTATGCTCTACTCAAAGCTAATCTACTTTGTACCCTAGCCTAGCCTAGCTTAGCCTTGCCTAACCTAGCTATTCTCTACTCTACTTTGCTCCACTCTAGGCTAGCCTTGCCTAGCCTACCATATCCTAGCCAAGCCTACCCTAACTGAGCCTACCCTAACCCAGCTCTACTCTACTCTAAAGTACTCTACTATGCTCTGCTCCACAAAGCACTGCTCAACTTTACTCTAACCTACCCTAGGCTAGCATAGCGTAACTTATCATATCTTAACATGGCCTAGCATAACTAAGTTCTACTCTACTCACCTCTACTCTTCTTTGCTCTACTCTACACTATTCTAGCCTAGCTTAGCTTTGCCAAACCTAATATAGCCTAACCTAGCTCTACTCTACTCTACACTACTCTACTCTACTCTACTTAACTCTACTCTTCTCTAGCCTAGCCTAGCCTAACTTAGTCTAGCCTAACCTAACCTAGCTTAGCCCAACCAAACTGAGCTCTACTCTACTCTACTCTATACTACTCTACTTTACTCAACTCTAATCTACTTTAATCTACTCTAAGATAGCCTAGCCTAGCCTACCTTAGCCAAGCATAACCTAACCTAGCATAACCTAGCTCTACTCTACTTTACTCTACTATACTCTACTCTAACTTAGCCATGTTTGGCCTATCCTAACCAAGCTCTCCTCTACTCTACTCTAATCTACTATATTCGACTCTACTCTAGCTTAGCCTAAACTAGCTCTTCTTTGGTCTACTTTTCTCTACTTGTTTTGTTTTGTTATGCTCTACTCTGTTATACTCTTCCCTATTCTACCCAACTCTACTCTACTATACATTACTCTAGAATAGTGATGAGGACATCATGTTCGAGAAGGACTTTCCTGCCACCGAGTGCCGCCTCCTTCGCAGCCTCCGCCGCTACAGTGAACCGCCCGCCGCTGTTTCGAACCGCTCGTGCCCGAACCGGATCCAGGTTTGCCCGAACCGCTGTGCATGTGTCCCGCCAGGCGCCTACCCAAGCTACCTGGATGACCCGCACCGACCCGCGATCTGTGACCCACGCCGACCCACGCCAGCCCGCACCGACCCGCGACCTGTGACACACGCCGACCCACGCCAGCCAGCACCGACCCGCACTGCCGCCTCCGCCGCCGTCGCCGCGCCTCCAGCCATCCAAAATTAAGGTTAAATAAACTTAATTTTCATTATTTTTCTCAGAATTTTAGGAGTCGGTTTGTAATTTTTAGGTGGCTTTTAATTTACCCATGTGTCCTTTAGTATTCCCAAGTTATGAGTTAAATGTCTTTTGTACCCTTATGGATTCCTATATAATAGGAAGTCCTCTTCTGTTGTAAGGATATTGAATAGTTAATGCAAGCTTTTGAGTGTTCTTTGCTTCCATTCTGAGTTCGTGAGTGCTCTGAGTGTCTTTGGCGTGTCGACTCATCAGAGCTCTGATACTGGGAGGAGGGACGCGAGGTCCAAGTGGTGAGATGCCACTCCAGTCTATCATCTTCCTTCACCGCTCAACCATCTTCAAGTGAAGTTTTTGTTTTTCCTCATCTTCCTTTTTACGAGTAATTTCCATTCCTAGATTATTAATTTGTCTTCAATATATTTTCATTCTATGAAGTGCAACTTTTACATAAATTATATTTTAATTTCAACTGGTACTTAACCAATCTAAGTACTCCCTATTTCTACGTGTTTGAAAGTGTGTAGCCATAATCGATTTAGCGACTTCTTAGCCGCTATCGATCCTAAGTTTATTTAGGATTCATTGGTTGGTGCCTTTGCGTTCAACCCTCATCGTATCTCGGTGTGTGTCCCTTAGGGTGACGGCCCTGCTCTTTGTTGTGCATCAGTCACGAATTTTCTAACTAAGCAAATTTCGTCTAGTCCTACATGAAATAGCCTAGCCTAACCAAGTTATACTATACTCTACTCTGCTCTACTATATTATAATCTACTCTAGCCCAGCCTAGCCTAGCCATGCCTAACCTTGCTCTGCTCTATTCTTCTTTTTTCTACTCTGCTTTGCTCTTCTCTACTCTATTATGCTCTTCTCTGCTCTCCTCTTATCTATACTACTCTACTCTACTCTATCCTTCACTACTCCACTCTTCTCTTCTCTACTCTACTCTAATCCACTCTGCTCTGTTATGCTCTCATCGACTCTCCTCTCCTCTCCTCCCTTCCCCTCACCTCTCTTATCTTCTCTACTCTACTCCTCTTTACTCTACTATACCCTTCCCTAGTCTACTCAACTCTACTATACTCTTCTCTATTCTACTCTACTCTACTATACTCCATCCTACTCTACTTTACTCTACCCTATCATACACAAGCATAGCCTAGCTTTGCCTAATCTAGCACTACTCAACTCTACTTTACACTACTTTACTCTAATCTAGCCTAGCTTAGCCTAGCCTTGCATAGCATATCCTAGGTTAGCCTAAGCTAGCTCCACTCTACTCTACTTTATTATACTCTACTCTACTCTTCTCTAGCTTAGCCTAAATTAGCCTTGCCTACACCTACCTAACATAGCTCTCCTCTACTATACTCTATTATGCTCTACACTACTCTGCTCTGCACTGCTCTGTATTGCTCTACTCTACTCTGCTCTCCTCCTCTCCTCTCTTCTACTCTGCTCTACTCTAGTCTACTATACCCTACTCTACTTTACACTTCTCTACTCTACTCTTCTCTACTCCACTCTACTTTGCTCTACTCTACTCTATTCTTGGCTAGCCTAGCCTATCCTAGCTCTACCTTACTTTAATATAACCTAGCCTCGCCTAACCTATCCTTGATTAGCCTAACCTAGCTCTACTCTACTCTACTAAACTCTATTCTAGCCTACCCTAGCCTAACTTAACCTAGCTCTATTATACTCTACTCTACTCTACTCTACTCTAATATAGCATAGCATAACTTAACCAAGTTCTACTTTAATCTAGTTTACTCTAGCCTATCCTAGCCTAGCCAAGCCTAACCTACGTAGCCTAGCCTAACCAAGTACTGCTCCACTTTATTCTACTATGTTATACTATGTTCTGCTCCACTCTTCTCTACTCTACCCATCTCTACTCTACTCTATCCTACTCTGCCTAATTATTCTCTGCTCTTTACTCTAGCCTACCCTAACCTAACCCAACTCTATTATACTTTACTCTACTCTACTATAACCTAGCCTAGCCTAGCTTAACCTTACCTCACTTAGCTCATACTCTACTCTTCTCTGCTCTACTACACTCTACTCTAGTCTAGTCCACTCCACTCTAATCTATTTAACTCTTCTCTAACTTAGCCTAAGCTAGCCTAGCCAAACCTAGCTCTTCTCTACACTACTATAGCTGAGCCTAAACAAACCTAGCCTTGAATAACTTAGCTCTACTCTACTCTACTCTTCTCTACTTTGCTCTATGTTGCTATGCTCTACTCTATACTTCTTTACTTAGGCATAGCCTTGTTTAATTGAGCTTAACCAAGCTCTACTCTACTCCACTATACTTTAGCCTAACCGACCTTAATCTAGCCTTGCTTGGCCTAGCCTAACCTAGCTCTACTCTACTTTACTCTACTATACTCTACTATACCCTACTTTTCTTTACACTACTCTACTCTACTTGACTCGACTCTACTCTACTCTAACATAGCTTAGCTTTGCCTAGCCTAGCCTAAGCTTGCTCTACTATACTCTGCTCTTCCCCTCTCTACTCGATTATTGCCAAGCATAACCTCATACAGCTTAACCTTGCTCTACTATACTTTAATCTTCTCTACTATACTCCACTCTACCCTACTCTTCTCTACTCTAGCCTAGCTTAGCCAACCCTAGCCTAACCTAGCCTGACCTAGCTCTTCTCTACTCTACTCAACTCTACTCTTGCCTAGCCAAGCCTAAATTAGCCTAGGATTGCCTAACCTATTCTATTTTACATTAGTCTACTCTATACTGCTCTAAACTACTCTACTCTACTCTACATTTCTCTGTTCTACTCTTATACTCTTTTCGACACTAGTCTACTTTTCTCTACTTTACTCTCCTCTACTCTCCTCTCCTCTACTCTACTCTACTCTGCTCTACCTTACTCTCCTCTACTCTATTTTGTTCTACTCTATTTTACTTTACTCTACTCTAGTCTAGCCTAACCAAGCCTAACCTACCTTAGCCTACCCTAACTTAGCTCTACTATACTCTACTATACTCTACCTTTCTCTACTCTACTCTACTCTAGTAGAGCCTAGCCTAACCTAGCCAAACCTTGGTTTATCCTTCTCTTCTTTACTTTACTCTACTCTACTTTAGCCTAGTGTAGCTTATTATAAGATAGACTAACCTTGCTCTGCTCTGCTTTACTTTACTCTACTTTGCTCTACTATGCTCTACTATTCTCTACTCTACTCAATTCTACTCTACTTTTCTCTACTTTGATCTTCTCTACTTTACTCTACTCTACTCTAGTTTACTCTACTCTATCCTAACATAGCCTTGCCTAACCTAACCTAACCTAGCTCTATTCTACTCTACTCCACTTTGCTCTACTCTACTCCACTCTACTCTTCTCTACTATTCTCTTATCTAACCTTGCCTAACCTAACTAATCTAGCTCTTTTCTACTCTACAACATCCTAACCTAGCTTAGCCTCGCTTTTCTAACCTAGCTCTACTATACTCTACTCTTGTCTGCTCTACTCTATAATACTTTTCTTTGCTTTTCTCTACTCTATTCTGCTCTGCTCTACTCTGCTCTACTTTACTCCACTATACTTGTGCCTAACATTGTCTAACCTTGCTCTACTATACTCTAATCTACTCTTCTCTACTCTATTCTTCTCTAGTCTTCTTTACTGTACTCTACTCTAGCAAAGCCATGGCCAACCTAGCCTAGCCTATCCTAGCCCTACTCTAATTTATTCTACTATACTCTACTATACTCTGCTCTACCTTACTCTTCTCTAACCTAGCCTAGCATAGCTTAAACTAATATTGCTGTATTCTTCTCTACTCTACTATACTCTACCATACACTACTTTAGCCTAGCTAAGCCTAACTCAACTTAACTTTGTTGTGCTCTACTTTGTTCAGCTCTACTCTACTCTACTATGCTTCATTCTACTCTATTCTGTTCTACTCTGATCTACTTTGCTCTATTCTATTTTACTCTGCTCTAGTCTTCCCTAACCTTCTTTACTCTACTCTACTCTTTGCTACCTTAGCCTAGCTTAACCAAACCTTGGTCTACTCTATTGTACTCTACTCTACTCTAGCTTAGCCTGACCTAGCCTAGGCTTTCCTAACAAAACCTAGCTCTACCCTACTATACTCTACTCTATACTACTCTACCCTAGTCTACTCACTCTACTCTACTCTTCTCTTCTTTAACCTAGTCTAGATGAGCCTAGCCTAGCCTCGCTTAGGCTAACAAAGCTCTACTCTTCTTTACTTTACTCTACTCTTCTCTATTCTACTTTACTCTACTCTACTCTACTCTATTATAGTCTACTCTGCTTTGCTCTTCTCCACTCTGCTCTACTCTTCTCTGCTTTGCTCTACTTTATTCTGCTTTACTCTACTCTACTCTATTGAGGCCTAGCCTAGCCTAACGAAGCTTTACTCTACTCGAATTTACTCTACTATAGCCTAGCTTAGCATAACCTAACCTAGCTCTACTCCACTCTATTATGCTCCACTCTACACCATTAGACTCAAGTCTATTCTACTCTCCTCTACTCTTCTCTACTCCACTCTAACCTAGCCTAGCCTACCTTAACTAACCTGGCTTTATTTTACTCTACTCTAACAAAACATAGCTTAGCCTAACTTTGCTCTACTCTGTTCTACTCTATTCTAATTTGCTCTTCTTTATTTTTCTCTACTCTACTCTACTCCACTCGACTCTATATTGCTCTTCTCTTCTCTACTCTACTCTACTCTGTTGTACACTATCCTAGCTTAACCTAACCTAGCTCTACCTTATTTTACTCTACTCCACTATAGCTTATCCTAGCCTACCCAACTAGCTTAGCCTAGCCTATTCTTGCCTAAGCTAGCTTTACTCAACTCTACTATACTCTATTGTACTCTACACTACTCTACTCTACTATACTCGACTCCACCCTACTCTAACATAGCCTAGCCTTGCCTAGTTTAGCCATGCCTCACCTAACCTAGCCTAAGCTTGCTCTACTATACTATACTCTACTCCTCTCTACTCGATTCTTGCCTAGCCTAGCCTCACATAGCTTAACCTAGCTTTACTATACATTAATCTCCTCTACTTTACTCTACTCTACCCTACTCTTCTATACTCTAGCCTAGCTTAGCCAACCATAGCCCACCTAGCCTGTCTTAGCTCTGCTCTACTCTACTCAACTCTACTCTAACCTAGCCAAGCCTAGATTAGCCTAGGTTAGGCTAACTTAGCTCTATTTTACTCTACTCTATACTACTTTGCTCTACTCTACTCTACTCTACATTTCTCTACTCTGCTCTTATACTCTTTTCTGCTCTACTCTACTTTTCTCTACTTTACTCTCCTCTACTCTGCTCTCCTCTCCTCTACTCTACTCAACTCTGCTCTACTTTACTCTCCTCTACTCTATTTTGCTCTACCCTATTTTACTTTACTCTAGCTTAGCCTCTTGTAGCTTTACTCTACTTTAACCTATCCTAGCCTAGCCTAGCTCACCCTAGATAAGCCTAGCCTAACCTAGCTTTACTCTATAATATTCTACTATACTATACTCTATGTTACTCTATTTTAACTGGGCCTTACCCTGTCTTACCAAGCTCCACTCTACTGCACTATACTCTAAAATAACCTTACCAAGGCTAGCATAGCATAGCCTAGCTTAGCCTAACCTAGTTCTATTTTTCTCTACTCTACTTTGCTATGCTTGGCTCTGCTCTGCTCTTCTCTACTCTGTTCCACTTTGCTTTGCTCTTCTTTACTCTATTCTATTTTATTATGCTCTATACTTTAGCCTAGCTTAACTTCATTCTAATCTACTCTACTTTACTGTAGCCTACCATGCCCTAACCTAACATTGCTTAGGCTAGCCTAGCCTAGTCTAGCCTACCTTAGCTAAGCCTAACCTAGCTCTACTCTACTCTACTCTACTCTGCTCTAAACAAGCCTAGGCTAGCCTTTTTTAACCTCGCCTAACATAGCCTAGCCTAGCCTAACTTAGCATTACTCTGCTCTACTTTTCTCTACATTACTCTGTTCTGCCCTGTAATGTTATGCACTACATTACTCTACTCTGCTCTGCTCCACTCTTCTATGCTCTACTCTACTCTACTCTACTTTAGCATAGCCTAACTTAGCCTAACCTTGCATATCCTAACATAGCTCTAATCTAATCTACTCTACTGTATTCTACTCTAACTCTACTTTTCTCTACCCTACTCTACTCTAATCTGCTTTACTCTTTTCTAATCTACTCTAGCCTTGCCTAGACTACCCTAATCTATCCTTGCTTTACTCTTCTTTACTCTACTCTACTCTAATTTAACCTAGCCTAGCTTATCCTAACCTTGCTCTACTTTACTCTACTCTACTTCACTCTACTCTACTCCATTATAGCCTTCCCTAACCTAGTTTAACATAACCTAGATCTGCTCTGGTCTGCTCTGTTATGTACTATTCTTTTTTGCTATGGTATGCTCCACTCTGCTCTACTCTACTCTACCCTACTCTGCTCTACTCAACTCAACTCTACTCTACTCTGCTCTACTGTAATCTAGCTTTGTTAGCCTAACCTCATTCTACTCTACTTTACTCTACTCTACTCTACCCTACTCTATCCTACTCTACTCTACTCTACTCTTACCTAACTTAGCCTAACCTTGCTTTGCTCTACACTTCTCAGCTCTACTCTACTCTACTTTACTTTTCTCTACTCTGCTTTGCTCTCCTCTACTCTCTCATGCTCTTCTCTACTCTACTCTAGTCTACTCTACTTTACTCTGCCCTGTTCTACTCAACAAAACTTTGCTCTATTATGCTCTTTTTGACTCTACTTTACTCTACTCTAGCCTAGCCAAGCATTGCCTAGCCTACCCTAGCCTAACTTAGCTCTTCTCCATTCTACTTTACTATGTACTACTCAGCTCTACACTATATTGCTTAATTCTACTCCTCTACTCTGCTCTGCTCTCCTTTGCTCTCCTAACCTCTTCTTAACTCTACTATACTCTACTCTTCTCTACTCTACTATACTCTACTCTACACTACTCAACTCTACTAAACTATACTCTAGCTTGGCCTAACCTAGCCTAACTTAGCTCTACTTTACTCAACTCCACTCTACTATAGTCTAACCTAGCCTAGCATAGCCTACCTTAGCAATGTCTAACATAGCCTGGCCTAGCATAACATAGCTTTACTTTATTATACTCTATTCTACTCTACTCTACACTACCTGAGTCTACTCTACTCTAACATAGCATTGCCTAGCTTAACCAAGCTCTACTCTTTTATAATCTACTCTACCATACCTTAGCCTTGCCTAGCCCAGCCTTACCTTGCTTAGCCTCGCCTAACCATGCCTAACCTAGCTATACTCTACTCTACCCTACTCTTTTATGTTATGCTCTGCTCTATTATTCTCTACAATGTACTCTAGCTTAACCTAGCTTAGCCAAGCTTATCCTAGCTCAGCTTTACTTTACTCTACTTTACTATACTTTACTCTTCTCTTGCTTAGCTAACCATAGCATAGCCTAGCCTAGCTTCGCCTATGCTAACCTAACTCTACTCTATTCTACTCTACTCTTCTCTACACTACACTGCTTTAATCTTGCCGACCCTAGCCTAGACTAACCTAGCCTTATTAAGCCTACCCTAGCTTTATGCTGCTCTACTCTACTCTACTCTACTCTACCTTACTCTGCTCTACTTTGCCCCTTTCTACCCAGCTCTGCTCTACTCTACTCTAGCCTAACTTAGCCTAGCCTCACTTAACATAGCTATATTGTAGTCTACCCTACTCAACTCAACTCTACTCTACTCTACTCTATCTTGCCTAACCCTACCAAGCTAACTTAGCTACGTTCTACTATACTCTGTTCTACTTTTCTTTTCTCTAATTTGCTCTCCTTGGCTTTATTCTACTCTGCTACACTCTGAGATGCTTGTCTCTACTCAGCTTTTCTTTGCTCTATGTTACTCTACTCATCTCTGCTTTACTTTACTCTGCCCTAATCTGCTCTGCTCTATTATACTCTACTCTACTCCATTCTAATCTAACCTAGCTTCAACTTGCCTAGCATAACCTTACTTTACTATACTCTACTCTGCTCTGTTACTCAAGCCTTATCGAGCCTAACCTGACCTAGCTCATCTCTACTCCACTTTACTCTACTCAACTCTCATCTACTCTACTCTACTCTAGCCTAAATTAGCCTAGCCTAACCTAACTGTACTTTGCTCTTCTTTGGTCTGCTCTGCTCTACCTTGCTCTACCTTGCTATACTCTTCTCTATTATACTATACTATCTTTTAATCCACTCTACTATACTGTACTTTACTATACTCTAGCCAAGCTTAGCACAGTCTAACTTAACCTAGCTCTTCTCTCCTCAACTCTAGCTTAGCCTAGCCTAGCTTAACCTGACCTAGCTTAGCTCTACTCTACTATACTCTACTCTGCTCTACACTTATCTCCTCTTCTCTACTCTAATATGCTCTCCTCTACTCTCCTCTCCTCCACTCTCCTCTCCTCTCCTCTACTATACTCTACTCTACTCTGCTCTACTCAACACTACTCAACTATACTTTATTTCACTCCACTACACTCTACTTTACTATACTCTACTCTACTCTACTCTAACCTAGCCTAGCTTAATCGACCCTAACTTTGCTCTACTCAAGTCTAAGCTAGCCTAACCTAGCCCAACTTTGGTCTGCTCTACTCTACTCTACTTTGCTCTACTCTTCTCTTCTTTGCTCGACATTGCTCTACTATACTTTACTCTACTCTACTCCACACTGGACAAATTCAGCCTAACCAAGCCTTAACTAGCCTAAGCTAGCTCTACTCTACTCTACTCTACTCTACCCTACTATAGCCTAGCCTACCAAAGCCTTGCTTCGCATAACCAAGCCTAACAAACCTATATCTACTCTACTTTACTTTACTCAACTCTATTCTACTTAAATCTAACCTAGCCTAACCTTGCTAGCTTAGCCTAACAAAGCTCTACTCTACTCAGCTCTACTATACTCTATTCAGCTCTGATCTACTCTACTCTACTTTGATCTTCTCTATTCTGCTCTACTTTATTCTACTTTGGTTTACTCTTCTTTGCTATGCTCAACTCTACTCCATAATGCTCTAGCCTAGCCTTTCTTAGCTTAACTAAGCTCTACTCTACTCTACTCTACTCTACTCAACTCTACTAAACTTTAGCCTAGCCTAGGCTAGCTTATCAAAGCCTAACCTAACTTAGCTCTACTCTACTATACTTTACTCTACTCTACACTAACCTAGTCTTGCATAGTCTATCTTAACCTAGCTCTACCATAATAAACTCTACTCTCGCTTAGCTTAGCCGAGCCTTGCCAAACCTAGCTCTTCTCCACTCTACTATGCTTTGCTCTTCTTTTTATTGCTTTACTCTACTCCACTCAACTCTACTCTACTCTCCTCCACTCTGCACTACTCTGGATTGCTCTCCTCTAATCTGCTCTACTCTTCTCTACTCTACTCTACTCTATTATACTCTAGTTTTGCCTAACCAAGCCTAACTTAGCTCTACTCTACTCCCACTCTACTTTAATATACTCTAGCCTTGTTTAGCATAGCCTTGCCTAACCTAGACAAATTGAGCTTAGCTTAATCTTGCCTAACCTAGTTCTATAATCTATTCTACTCTAGCTCTACTCTAATATGCTCTACTCTAATCTACTCTAACCTAGCCTAGCCTACCTAAGTCTATTGTACTCTAATTTAGCTTAGCCTAGCTCTACTCTTCTCTACTCTACCCTACTCTACTCTAGCCTAGCCTAACATTACTTTACTCTACTCTACTCTTACCTAGCCTAGCCTAGCTGAACATAACTTAGCTCTGCTCTATTATACCATGCTCTGTGCTGCTCTGCTCTTCTCTGCTTTATTTTTCTCTACCTATTCTACTCTCCTCTACTCTACTCTTCTTTACTTTACTCTACTCTACACTACTTAACTCTACTCTTACCTAGCCTGGCCCAATCTTGCCTAACCTAGCATTATTGTATTCTACTCTATTCCATTACACTACTCTGCTCTACTCTACGCTACTCTACTCTACTCTAACCTAGCTTAGCCAATTTGAGCTATACTCTACTCTACTCCACTCTTCCTTAGGCTAGCCTTGCCTACCCTAACCTATCCTACCCTTGCCTAGTCGAGCCTAACCTAACTCTACTCTACTCTAAGCTTGCCTAGCCTAGCCTAACCAAATCATGCTCTACTAAACTCTACTCTACCTTAGCATAGCCTAACTTAGATTGGCTTCCCTAACTAAGCTCTACTCTACTCTACTTTTCTCTATTATAATCTGCTCTTCTCTGCTATTCTCTGCTTTACTCTACTCTACTCTGCTTTGCTCTACTCCACTATACTCTATTATACTCTAGCTAGCCAGGCCTAACCTAGCTCTACCCTATTCTATTTTACTCAACTCTACTCTACTGTAGTCTACTCTAAGCAAGCCTAACCTATCCTAGCCTAACTTAACCTGGCCTAGCCTAAACTAACCTAGGTCTACTCTACTCTCCTCTACACTACGTTACTCTTCTCTGCTCTACTATACTCTACACTACTCTACTGTATCTTAGCCTACGATAGCCTAACCTAACCTAGCTCAATTCAACTATAGTCTCGTCTTGCGTAGCCTAGCCTTGCCAAACCTAATCTAGCTATGCTCTTCTCTACCCTGCTCTTCTTTACTCTGCTCTACTCTACTCTGCTCAACTCTACTGTACTCTACTTTACTCTATAATAATCTCCTCCACTTTACTCTAGCCTAATTGAGCCTAGACAAGCCAAGCCTAGCCTGACTTTGCTCTACCCTACTCTTTTTTGCTCTACTCTGATTTTCTCTTCTCTATTATACTCTACTCTGCTCTAATCTACTCTACTTTTCTCTACTTTGCTCTACACTACTCTACTCTACTCTACTATGCTCTACTCTACTACACTCTACTCTATTCTACTCTACTTTGCTCTTCTCTACTCCACTCTTATCAACTCTACTTTAGCTTAACCAAGTATAACAAAGCCTACCATAGCCTAACCTAGCTTTGCTCTACTCTGCTCTACAATGCTTGGCTCTTTTCTATCCTATTATGATTTTTTTCTCTACTATTCTCTATTCTAGTATGTTATACTCTACTTTGGTCTACTCTATCTACTCTACTCTACTCTACTCTACTCTACTTTACCTTATTCTACTCTACTCTACTCTACTCTAGTCTACTATACTCTAGCCTATCAAAGCCTAGCATTACCTAATCTAGCTCTATTGTAGTCTACTCTACTTTACTCTAATCTTGCTTAGGCTAGCCTCGCCTTGCAAGCCTACCATAGCCTAACCTCACTTAACTGAGCTCTACTCTACTCTAGCTAGCTTAGACTAGCATAGCATAAAATAAAAGATCCTAGCTCTACTCTACTTTACTCTGCTCAACTCTACACTACTTTGCTCTACTCTACTTTGTATTATACCACTCTACTCTTCTGTTCTGCTCTTCTCCACTCTGTTATGCTTTATTCTACTCTGTTTTGCTCTACTCTACTCCACTCTACTCCTTTCTACTCTACTCTACTCTACTCTACTCGACTTTATTGTACTATAGCTTAACCTAACCTAGCTCGACTCTACTCTACTCTCTTCTACTCAACTCTATTCTACTTTACTCTACTCTACTATATTCTACTCTACTCAAACCAAGCCTAGCCTAACTTAGCTCTACTCACTCTACTCTATCCTAGCCTATCCAAGCTCTATTATACTCTGTTATACTCTATTATGCTAAACTCTACTTTATTCTACTCTACACTACTGTACTTTGCTCTAGTCTATTATACTCTGCATTATTCTACTATGTTGTACTCTTCTCTACTTTTTTGTGCTCTACTCTACCCTGCTCTTCTCTGCTCTACTTTGCACTGCTCAGCTCATCTCTACCTTGCTCTACTCTACTCTACTCTACTCTTCTCTTCTCTGCTCTACTTTTCTTTGTTCTACTTTAGCCTTGTTTTGCCTAACCTAGCCTAACCAAACTCTACTCTACCATATCTACACTAGTCTACTCTACTCTAACCTAGCTTAGTCTACTAACCTCTACTCTACTCTTCTCTACACTGTTTTTCTCTACTCTACTTTGCTCTTTGCTACTCTGCTCTACTTTACTCTTCTCTTCTCTACTCTGTTCTGCTCAGCTCTACTTTGCTCTACTCTACTTAACTCACTCTACTCTACTATATCCTAGCCTAGCCTCACCTAACCTAACCTAGTCCTATTGTGCTCTACTCTACTCTACTCTCCTCAACTCTATTCCATTCTCTCATAGCCTAGTCGAGCCATGCCTAATCTTGTCTAGCCTAAGCTAGTTATGCTCTACTCTAATCTACTTTTGTTACTGTACATTAGCCAAGCCTATCATAGCCTAACCTAATCAAGTTCTACTCAACTCTGTACTGCTCTACTCTACTTTACTTGAGTAAAGCCTAACTGATCCAAGCCTGGCCTAGCTTAGCCTAGCTTAAACTAGCTTTACTCTGCTCCATTCTTCTCTACTCTACACTAACCTAGCCTAACTTTTCTTATCCTAGCTCTACTCTTCTAAACTTTAATCTTCTCAGCTCTACTCTTTTAGGCTCTATTATTCTCTATTATGCTCTACTCTGATCTATTGTTCTCTACTCAACTTTGCTCTACTCGACTCTATTCTAGCCTAACTTAGACTAGCATAAGCTAGCCTAACCAACCTCTACTCTACTCTATTATACTTTACTCTAGCCTAGCCTTACCTTGCCTACCTTAACCTAGCCCAACATAACATAGCCTTGCCTAACCTAGCTCCACTCTACTCTAGTCTAGTCTACTCTATTCTAGTCAACTCTACTCCACTCTACTCTAACATAACCTAGCTTAGCCTTACTCAGCCTAGCTCTACTCAGCTCTACTCTTCTCTAGCCTTACTTTGCCTAGCTTAGCCTTCTTATCCTAGCTTTGCCTAACTTAACTCTACTCAGCTTTGCTCATTACAGCTCAGCTTTACTTTACTTTGCTCTACTCTACTCAGCTCTACTCTACTCTACTCTACTCTGCACTATTATACTCTAGCCTAGCCTAGCTTAATCTAACCTAGCTCTACTCTACTACACTCTACTCTACTCTAACCTAACCTACCCTACCCTAGCCTAGCCTAACCTTGCTCTATTCTACACTCTACTCCACTCTACTCTACTCTACTATACTATAGCCTAGCTTAACCTAGCTTTACTCTACTATGCTCTGCTTTGCTTTGATCTACTCTACTCTTCTCTACTCTGCTCTACTCTACTCTTCTCTACTATACTCCACTCTACTCTACTCTAGCCTAGCCTTACTTAGCCTAACCTAGATTTATTCTACTCGACTCTAGTCTACTCTACTCTACTCTTCTCTACCCTAGCCTAGCCTTATCTTGCAAGGGTTTGCTTAGCTTAGCCCAATATAACCTATTTCTACTCTATAAAGCTTTACTCTACTCTACTCTACTCTACTCTGTACTAGTCTACCCTAACCTAGTTAAGCCTAACCAAACCTAGCTGTACTCTACTCTCCTCTACTCTACTCTCCTCTACTCTACTCTCGCCTAATTAAGCCTAGTCTAAGCTTTCTCTGCTATGCTCTACTCTTATTTTCTTTGCTCTGTTATACTTTACTCTATTGTACTCTACTCTATTCTACTCTTATTTACTCTAACCTAGTTTATCCTAGCTTAACCAAGCTCCACTCTACTTTGCTCTACTCTACACTACTTTACTTTTCTTTAGTCTAGCCAAGCCTTCCCTTACCTAACCTAGCCTAGCCAAGCCTAACTTAGCTCAGCTCTCTTTTACTTTACTTTACTCTACTCTAACTTAGCCTAGCCTAGCCTTACCTAACCTAGCTCTGCTCTATATTACTCTATTTTACTCTGCTCTACTCTACTCTATCCTAGCTTAGCTTAACCTAGCTCTACTCTACTCTGCTATTGTTTGCTCTACTCTACTCTGCTTCTTTTACTATGCTCCACTCTACTCTACTTTGCTTTGCTCTACCCTTTGCTACTCTGCCCTGCTCTACTCTGCTTTGCTCTACTCTATTCTACTCTTGTCAAGCCTAGCCTCACTTAGCTATGCTCTACTCTATTTACTCTACCCTACTCTACTCTACTCTAGCCTAACTTAACATAGCCCAGCCTAGCCTAAAAACTTTTCTCTACTCTGCTTTGCTCTGCTCTACTCTACTCTACTTTGCTCTACTTTTCTCTACTCTGCTCCACTCACCCCTACCCTACTATGTCGTTCTCTACTCTAGTCTAGTTTCCTCTACTTTGATCTACTCTATGCTACTCTTCTCTGCTCTACTTTACTTTGCTCTGCTCTTCTCTACAATTCTCTGGTCTTCTCTACTCTTCTCTATAATGCTCTACTTGGCTCAACTCTGCTCTCCTCTCCTCTCCTCACCTCTCCTCTCCTCTCTTCTCCTCTCCTCTCCTCTACTCTACTCTACTCTACTCTACTAAACTTCACTCTACTCTGCTCTATTCTACACTACTCTACTCTACTCTAGCCTAGCCAAACCTAATCAAGCTCTACTCTACTTTACTTTATTATACCCAACTCTACTCTAGCTTAGCCTAGCCTGGCCTAGCTTAACCCAGCCAAACCAAGCTCTACTCCACTCTACTCTAGACTAGCCTAGCCTAAAATAGAAAATGTAGCTCTACTCAACTCTATTATATATTTTACTCCTCTTTCCTTTACTTTGCTCTGCTCTGCTCTCCTCTCCTCTACTCTACCTTACTCTATTTTTCTCTTCTATACTCAACTCTACTCCATTATATGCTACTCTACTCTACTCTAGTTTAGCCTAACCTAACCTAACCTAAGTTAGCTCTACTCTACTCTACTCTACTCTACTCTACTACTCTACCCTAACCTAGCCTAGTTTTGCTTAACTTAACCTAGTCTAGCCTAGCCTAACCAAGCTCTACTCTACTCTATTATACTTTAGCCTTGCCCAACTTGACCTAACCAAGCTCTAGTCTACTCCACTCCACTCTATTCTACTCTACTCTTCTTATCCTATTTTATTCTACTCTACTCTACTCCACTCTACTCTATTCCATTCTACTCTATTATGCTACCCTATCCTCTACTCAGATTTGCTTTCCTTTACTCTCCTTTACTCTACTCTCCTCCCCTTCCCTCTCTTCTCCTCTCCTCTACTCTGCTCAACAATACTCTACTCTACTCTACTCTACTCTACGATATTCAACTCTACTCCACTCTACTTTACTCTACCCTACTCTAACCTGACCTAACTTGGCCAAGCCTAACCTAGCTCTACTCTACTCTACTATACTCTACCTTAGCTTATCCTAACCTAGCTCTACTCTACTCTACTCTACCCTACTCTTCTCTACTCTACTCTACTCTTATATTCTACTCTACTCTACTCTACTATACTCTAGCTTAGTTTACCCTTGTCTAACCTAGCCTAAAGTAGCTCTTCTCTTCTCTACTAAACTCAAGGCTAGCTTAATCTAGCCCAGCTTACATGAGTGTAGCCTCGCCTAGGCTAGCCTAACTTAGGTTTACATTACTATACTCTACCCTACACTACTCTACTCTACCCTAGCCTAACCTAGCTCTACTATACTATTATCCACTCTTCTTTGCTCCATTATACTCAACTTTACTTTATTTTTCTCTGCTCTAATCTCCTTTGCTCTATAATGATTTGCTCTACTCTACTCTACTCTACTATACACTACTCTGCTTTGCATTGCCCTACTATTTTTTTCTCTGCTTTGCTCTATGCTACATTAATTTATCCTACCCTACTCCATTCTAACCAAGCCTAGCCTAACTTAGCTCTACTCTACTCTACTCTAGCTTAGCCTAGCCTACCTTAACATAGCTCCACTCTACTCTATTATGCTCTACTATACTCTACTCTACTCTACTCTACTCCTCTCTACTCTACTACACTCTATTCTACTCTATTAAAGCCTATTTTAGCATAACTTAGACTAGCCTAAAGTAGCTATTCTCTACTCTACACTACTTTACTCTACTCTACTCCACTCTACTGAACCCTAGCCTAGCCTAGCTAAGCTTAAGCTAGCCTAATCATGCTTAACTGTGCCTTATTATACTCTTCTCTATTATACTCTAGCCTAGCCTAACCTAGCTCTGCTCTACTTTGCTCTACTCTACTCTATTATATTCTACTTTTCTCTTCTCTCTTCTATTATGCTTTACCTTGCTTATCTTCACTTTACTATGCTATACTCTAGCTTATCCTTACCTAGCTTAACCAAGCCAATCCTTACCTAACATAGCTCTACACTACTCTTCTTTACTACTTTAGCTAGCCTAAATTAGCCTAGCTAACCAAGTCTAACTTAACCTTGAACATCTTTACTCCACTCTTGTTTACTCTAATCTAGTCTACTCTACTCTTGCCAACCATAGCCTTGCCATGCTTAGCCTAGCTAAGCTCTATTGTACTCTGCTCTACTCTACTTTGCTCAGCTCTACTCTTCTCTACTCTACTCTACTCTACTCTTCACTCTTCTTTCGGTTACTTTGCTATTCTTCACTCTTCTCTACTCTATTCTGCTCTACTCTACTCAACGCTACTCTACTCTAGCCTTATTTAGCCTTATCCAGCTTAGCCTAACTTTGATCTAATCTACTTTACTCTAGCCTAACTAAGCCTCCCCTAGCCTAACCTTGCTCTTCACTTCTCTTCTTTACTCTGCTTTGCTTTATTCTACTCTACTCTATTAAGCTCTACTCTCCTCTTCTTTGCTATACCCTACTCTACTCTGCTCTACTCCACTCTACTATGCTCTATTATACTCAAGCTTAGCCTTACCTAACCTAGCTTTACTCTACTCTATTATACTCTGCTCTACTCTACTCTACTCTACTCTTCTATTCCCGACTATATTCTACTCTACTTTACTCTACTCTAGTTTACTCTACAATGCTCTACTCTACTCTACTTTACCTTTGCCAAACCTAACCTATCTCTACTCTACTCTACTCTACTTTTGCCTAACCTAACCTAATCTAGCTAACATAGCTCTACTCTACTATACTGTTCTCTATTTTACTCTACTCTAATCTACCCTACTTTAACCTAGCCTAGCCTAGCCTATGCTTGCTTAGCCTAACTTAGCTCTACTCTACTCTGCTCTGCTCTAATCTACTATGCTCTACTCTACCTTGGTCTTCTATATTTTGCACTATAATGCTCTGCTCTACCTTACACTATACTACTCTACTCTTCTATTCCCTACTCTACTATAAGCCTAGCCTATTGTAGACTACCCTAGCCTAGCCTAACCTAACCTAGCATACCCAAGCTCACCATAGCCTATCTTAGGCTAAGCTAGCTGTGCTCTACTCTACTCTACAATACTCTATTATAGTCTACTCTACTCTACTCTAATTAAGCCTTACTTAGCTGAGCCAAACCTAGCTCTACTCTACTTTTCTCTACTCTACTCAACTCTAGCCTAGGTAAGCCTAGCCTAGCCTAACCCAATCTAGCCTAGCCAAACCTAGCTCTACTCTACTTAGCTTTGATCTACTTTGTTATACTATACACTATTCTACTATACTTTACGCTACTTTACTCATGCCAAGCCTAGCATAACCTAACCTAACCTAGCTTTATTATACTATACTTTACTCTAGCCTAACCCAACCTAGCCTAGCCTAACCTAGCTCTACTCTACTCTATTTTATTCTACATTGTTATACTCTACTCTACTCTACTCTTCTCTACTTAACTCTTCTTTATTTTGCTCTATCATGCACTTCTTTGCCCTTCTCTACTCTACTCTACTATGATTAGCTAAGCATGGTTGAGCTCTATATTGCTCTTCTCTACTCTGTAATGCTCTACTCTACTCTACTCTACTTTACTCTAGTCTACTCTACTCTACTTTATTTTAACATTGTCTAACCTAGCCTCACATAGCATAACTTACCCTAAGCCAGGTCTACTATGCATTACTTTGCTCTACAATGCTCTACTATTTTCTATTCTCCTCTACTTAGCCTTGTGCTACTATACTCTACTCTACTCTATCCTTCTCTACTTTGCTCTATTCTACTCTACTCCTCTGAACTCTAAGTAGCCTAGCCTAACCTACAGTAGCCACTCTAATCTTACGTAGCCTAAACTTGTGCTAGTTTACTCTTCTTTACTCTAGCCCAACCTAGCTTAGATCTACTCTGCTTTATCTACTCTAATCTATTCTACTTTGCTCTACTCTAATCTACTTTTCTCTACTCTACTCTTCTCTACTTTAGCCTTGTTTATCCTAGTATAGCCTAGCTTAGTTAAACCTAGCTTTATTTTGCTCTACTTTACTACATTCTAATTTACTATGCTTTAGCTTTGCGTAGCCTAGCTTAGCTAAGCCTAGCCAAGCCTAACCAATCCTAGCTCTACTCCACTTTACTCTATTCTACTCTAATCTACTCTACTACACTTTACTCTAACTTAGCCCAACCTTGCCTAGATCAACTCGACTCTACTCTGTCCTACTCTACTCAACTCAACTCTACTCTAATCTAGCTTAGACTAATTTAGCTGAGCCAAGCCTAGCCTATTCTAGCTCTGCTCTATTACACTTTGTTATACTCTTCTTTACTTTACTCTACTCTTGTCTACTGTACTCTAGCCTAGCCTAGCCTAACCCAGCTCTAATCTACTCTACTCCACTCTACTCTTCTCTAGCCTAGCCTGACCTACAATAGCCTAGCCTAGCCTAAATTAGCTCTACTCTACTCTAACCAAGACAAGCCTAGCCTAACCTAACCTAACTCTATTCTTCTCTACTTTACTTTGCTCTACTCAAATCTGCTCTGCTTTGCTTTGCTTTACTTTACTCTACTATGCTCTACTCTACTCAACTCTACTATACTCTACACTTCTCTGCTCTGCTCTTCTCTAATCTACTCTATTCTAGCCTAGTCTAGCAAAGCCTAGCTTAGTCTAGCCTAACCTAGCCTAACCTAGCTCTACTTAACTCTACTATACTCTATTATACTCTATGTTGTTACACTCTAGCCTTGCCTATTCAAGCCTAGCCTACCTTAGATAAGTCTAACCTAGCTCTACTCTACTTTAATTTACTCTATTATATTCTTCTCCATTATACTCTACACTAACTTATCTTAGCCTAACCTAGCTCTACTCTACTCTACACTATCCTACTCTACTCTACTCTACTCAACTTTAGCCTGGCCAAGTTTAGTCTAGCCTAGCCTAACCCAAAACTTGTTCTACTTTGCTCTCGTTTACTCTGCTCTGCCCTACTCTACTCTGCTCTACTCTACTCTACTCTACTTTTCTTTGCTTTACTCTACTCTACTCTGCTCCACTTTACTCTAGCCTAGCATAGCCTAACCTATCTCAATCTACTCTACTATACTCCATAATAATACACTCTAGCTTATCCTACCAAGCCTACCCTAGCTTAACCTAGCTCTTCTCTACTCTACTCTGCTCTTCTCTACTCTCCTCTCCTCTAATATACTCAACTCTACTAAAGTTAACTCTACTCTAATCCTGCCAAGCCTATCCTAACTTAGCTCTATGCTACTCTACTTTAGCCTAGCCAAGCCTAGCCTAACCTATCCTAACCTAGCTCTACTCTACTCTTCTTTGCTCTACTCTACTCTGCTCTACTCTACCATACTCTACTTTGCTAACCAAGCTCTACTCTACCCTACTCTGCACTTCTTGAGCCTCATCTTACTTAACTTAGCTCGGCTTTGCTCAGCTTTGCTTTGCTCTACTCTGCTTTGCTCTACACTACTCTACTCTACTCTGCTCTATCCTACTCCACTCTACACTACTGTACACTAGCCAAGCCTTACCCTAGGTCTACTCTACTCTAATCGACTTTATCCAAGCTTAACCTCGCTTAGCCTAGCCTATCCTAACCTAGCCTAACTTAGCTCTGCTCTGCTCTTCTCCACTCTTTTTTGCTCTTCTATACTCTGTTCTGCTCTATTTTGCTCTACTCTACTCTTCTCTGCTCTATTTTACTCTACTCCACTTAAGCACAGGTGAGCCTTACCTAGCTTTGCCTAGCCAAACCTATCCCAGCCAAGCCTAACATAGCCTAACCTGACCTAGCTCTACTCTACTCCACTATACTCTACTTACTCTACTCTAGCCTAGCCTAACCTACCTCTACTCTACTCTATTATACTCTACTTTACTCTACTCTACTCTATTTTATTCTACTATACACTACTCTTCTCTGCTCCACTCTACTTTACTATACTCTAACATATCCTAACTTAGCCTAACCTAGCTCTACTCTGCTCTGCTTAACTAAGCTCTGGTCTGATCTACTCTTCCCTACTCTAGTTAGCCCTACTCTACTCTACTCTTCTCTACTCTGCTCTTCTCGACTCAACTCTGCTCCATAATAGCCTTTCCAAGCCTAGCCTAGCCGAACCTAGCCCTACTCTACTTTACTCTACACTGCTCTACTCTACTCTTCTCTACTCTCCTCTAATCTAGCCTAGCCTAACTGAGCTCTACACTACCCTACACAACTCTACTCTACTCTACTTTACTCTAACCTAGCTTAGCATATCCGAGCCTAACATAGCTCTACTCTACTCTACTGTACTCTACTCTATCCTAGCATATCCTAGCTGAGCCTTGCCTAGACTTGCCTAGCCTTTTCTTACTTAACCTAACCAAACTCTACTAAGCTCTGACCCAACACTGCTCTACTTTGCTCTATTTTACTATCCTTTGCTTTACTCTACTATACTTTACTATGCTCTATTTAACCTTAGCCTAACCTAACTCCCTATACTCTACTCTACTCTACTCTACTCTAGTATACTCTACTCTAGCTTTGGTAAGCCTAGCCTAGCCTGCCCTTACCTAGCCAAGCCAAACCTTGCTCTACTCTACTCTACTCTTCTACACACTACTCTACTATAACCTAGCCTAACCTATCTGTACTCTACTCTCTTCTATTCTACTCAACCATGCTCTACTTTACTCAACTCTATCTTAGCCTAGCCTAGCCTAGTCTAATCTTTCTTTACTCAACTCTACTCTACTCTGCTCTATTGTACTCTACTCTGCTCTACTCTATTTCACTTTTTTCTATGCTATTCTACTCTACCCTACTCTACAATGCTCTAGTCTACTCAACTCTACTTAGCTCTAGTCAGCTCTACTCTACTCTACTTTAATCTTCATTACTCTACTCTGCTCTAGCTTTGCCTATCGTAACCTAGCCTAACTATTCTCTGCTCTACTTTGCTCTGCTCTACTTTGCTCTAGTCAACTCATTGTTTCTCTGCTCTACTATACTCTACTCCACTATACCCTATTAAACTCTGGCCTAACTTAGCCTAGCCCAACCTAACCTAGCTCTACTTTACTCTGCTCTATTTTGCTCTAATCAACTCATTGTTTCTCTGCTCTACTATACTCTACTCCACTATACCCTATTAAACTCTTGCCTAACTTAGCCTAGCCCAACCTAACCTAGCTCTACTCTACTTTACTATACTCTACTATAGCATGATCATGCCTATCCTAACTTAGCCTAGCCTAACCTAGCTCTACACTACTCGACTCTTCTCTACTATACTATACTCAACTCTACTCTACTCTACTCTAACCTAGCCTTGCCTAGCCTAACCAAGTATAGCTTACCCTAACCTTACTCTACTATGCTTTATTATACTCTACTCTCTGTTATGCTCATCTTCTCACTATTCTGCTTTTATTTACTCTGCTCTACTATACTCTACTCCTCTTTGGTCTTCTTTGCTCTGCTCTTCCATGCTTTGCTCTACTCTTTTTTACTCTAACCCATCCTAGCCTAAACGAGCTAAACCAAATTGGGCTCTTCTCTACTCTACTCTTCTTTATGTTACTCTACTCTATTCTACTCTACACTAGCCTAGCTCTGCTTACCCTAACCTACCTTAGCCTAGCCTAACTTAACTGTACTCTACCCTACTCTCCGCTAATTTATTATATTATTCTCTACTATACTCTACTCTACTCCAACCTAGCCTTGCATAGCATATCCTATCCCTACTCTTCTCTACTCTACTTTAGCCTACCCTAGCCTATCCTAGCTTCCACTTTGCTCCTCCTCTCTATTCTACTCTACTCTACTCTACTCTACTCTATTGTACTATAACCTAGCCTAGCCTAACTTAACCTTGTTCACCTCTAGTCTACTCTAGCCTTACCTAGCTTAACCTAGCCTAGTGTAACCTAACTTATCCTAGCTCTACTCTACTCTACTCTCCTTTACTCCACTCTACTCTAAAATACTCTACACTAACCTAGCCATGCCTAGCTTAGCCTAACTTAGCTTTACTCTAGTCCACTTTATCCTAGCCTAGCCTAACCTAGCTTTTCTCTAGCTTGCTCTAGTTTACTCTTCTTAGTTCTACCCTAGTCTACTCTACTCTAGCCTTGCCTATCTTAACCTAACCCAATTATTCTCTACTTTGCTCTACTTTACTCTACTCTACTTTGCTCTGATCTGCTCTACTCTTCTTTGTTCTACTCACTCTACTCTACCTACTCTACTCTAGTATGGCCACGCCTAGCCTAACCTAGCCAAGCCTAACTTAGCTCTATACAACTCAACTCTTCTCTACTATACTATGCTCAACTCTACTATACTCTAACCTAGCCTTGCCTAGCCTAACCTAGTATAGCTTAGCCTAACATAGCTCTACTATGCTTTGCTCTACCCAAGTCTCAGCTCTCCTCTTCTTTCTCTGTTCTACTCTACTCTACTCTTCTCTACTCTACTCTACTCTACTCCTCTCTGTTCTTCTCTATTCTGCTCTTCCATGCTTTGCTCTACTCTATTCTACTATAGCCCAACCAAGCCAAAACAAGTCAAACCTAATCGGGCACTGCTCTACACTACTCTTCTCTATGCTACTCTACTCTACTCTACTAAACACTAGCCTAGCTTAGCCTACCCTAACTTAGCCTAGCCAAGCCTAACCTAACTCTACTCTACCCTACTCTACTCTAGTCTATTATGTTATTCTCTACTCTACTCTACTCTACTCTAATCTACCTAGCTTCGCATATCCTAGCCCTGCTCTTGTCTAGCCTACTTTAGCCAACCCTAACCTAGCCTAGCCTAACCTAGCCTCCACTTTGCTCCTCTTCTCTACTTGACTCTACTTTATTATGCTCTAATCTACTCTACTCTAATGTACTCCAGCTTAGCATATCCTAGCTTAACCTAGCTCACCTCTACTCTAGTCTAGTCTAGTCTAGCCTAGCCTAGCCTTTCCTAGCCTACCCTAGCCTAGTCTAACCTAAGCAAACCTAGCTCTACTCTACTCTACCCTCCTTTCCTCAAATTTACTCCACTCTACTCTACTCTATCTACTTTACTCTACTATACTCTACTCTAGCTTAACCTATCCAAGCCTAACCTAACCTAATTGTACTCTACACTACTTTAGCCTCTAGCCTAGCTTAGCCTTGCCTATCCTAGCTCTGCTCTGCTCAGCTCTACTCTTTTTTGCTCTGCTCTACTATGCTCTACTCATCTCTTCTCTACTCTACTCTACTCTACTTTACTTTACTCAGCCTGGCTCTACTCTGCTTTATTCTGCTCTACTCTATTCAACTCCACTCTGCTCTACTATACTCTAACATAGCCTAGCCTAACGTAGATCTACTCTACTTTTCTCTAACCTAGCCTAGCCTAACCTAGCTCTACTCTACTCTACTCTAACTAGCCTAAGCTAGCCTAACATGGCTTTAACCTACTCTACTCTACTCAATTCTACTCTAGTCTACCCTAGCCTATCCTAACTCTACTCTACTCTATTATGCTCTGTTCTGCACTTCTCTACTCTTCTTTGCTCTACTCTACACTATTCTACTCTACTCTAGCCTACCCTATCCTAGCTTAACTTATCCTAACCTAGCTCTACTTTACTCTACTCAACTTTACTCTACTCTACTTTAACCTAGCCTTATCTACCTACTCTAACTTCCTCTAACATGCTCTACTCTACTCTAACCTTGCCTTGGGTAGCCAAGCCTAACCTATCCTCACTAACATAGCCATTCTATACAATTCTCTGCTCTACTTCTCCCTGCTCTACTCTTCTCTACTCAGCTATAGTCTACTATATTCTTTTCTACTCTACCCTATTATGCTCTGCTCTCCTTTAATCTCCTTTACTCTACTCTACTCTACTCTATTTTACTCTAACCAAGCCCAGTTTAGCCTAGCCTTACCTAGCTCTACTTTACTCTACTCTACACTACTCTAGCCTTTCCTAACCTAGCCTAGCCTAAATAAGCTCAACTCCACTTTACTCTACTCTACTCTACTCTACCCTAACCTAACCTGACCTAGCTTTACTCTACCCTACTCTTACATAGCCTAGCCTAGCCTTATCTAACCTAGCTATCCTTTGCTCTAGTTTAATCTTTTCTACTCTATTCAGCTCAGCTCTACTCAACTATATTATACCCTACTCTGGTCCACTATACTCTAGTCCTAGCCTAGCCTAACCTAGCTTGACCTAGCTCTATTCTACTCTACTCTTCTCTAATTTAACAAACCATAGCCTAGCCTAACCTAGCTCTATCCTACTCTACTCTACTCTACTCCACTCTACTCTTCTCTAGCTTTTCTTGTCCTAACCAAACTCTACTCTACTCTGTTCTACTTTATTATACCTTTCTCTGCTTTATTCTACTTTTCTCTACCTTTTTATGCTCTACTCTGCCCTGCTTTCCTCTACTTTGCTTTACTCTTCTCTGCTCTGCTCTTCTTTGATCTACTTTGCTATACTTCTCTATACTCTCCTCTACTATCCTCTATTAAGCTCTACTGAACTCTACTCTACTCTACATTGCTCTACTTTACTCTAGCCTACTCTAGTCAAGCCTAGCATATCCTATCCTAGCCAAGACTAACATAACCTAGCTCTACTCTGCTTTACTTTATTTTGCTCTACACTACTCTATTCTACTATACTCTGCTCTACTCTACCCTAGTCCACTCTAACCTAGGCTAGCAAAGACCAACCTAGCTTTACTCTACCCTACTCTTCTCCTATCCTCTCCACTCTACTCTACTATACTATACTATACTATACTTTAGCCTAGCCAAACTTAGCCTAGTAAGGCCTAACCTAATCTAACTTTACTATGCTCTACTCTACTCTGCTTCACTCTTTTCTATACTCTTTACTTTGCTCTACTCTATTCTACTCTACTTTGTTCTTCTAGCTTTGCTCTTTTCTGCTCTATTCTATTTTACTCTAACCTATTCTAGCCTAGCCTAACCTAGCCTAACCAAGTTCTACTCTATTCTACTCTACTATACTTTACTCTACCCATCTCTACTCTACTCTAACCTAGAATACCCTACCCAACCCTACCTTAGCCTAGCCTACTTAGCCTTACCTAACATAGCTTGATTCTACTCTATTCTACTATAAGCTAGCGTAGACTAACCTATCCGAACCTAGCTCTTTCTAATCTAATCTACTCTACTCTACTCTAATATACTCTACTCTAACCTAGCCTAGCCTAGCTTAACCTTGCTTTGATCTACTCTACTTTTCTCTACTTTGCTCTACTCTACTATGCTCAGCTCTCATCTAATTTGCTTAACTCTACTCTGCTCTCATCTATTCTACTGTTTTATGCTCAGCTCACCTCTCTTCTCCTCTCTATTTTCCTCTCCTCTCCCATCCTCTCCTCTCCTCTCCTTTGCTTTACTGTTCTCTACTCTACTCCATACTACTCCACTCTATTTTAATCTACTCTACTATACTCTACTCTATTCTACTCTACTAAAAAATAGCCTAGCCTTGCCTAATCTAGCTCTACTCTTCTCTACTCTACTCTATTCTACTATAGCCTAGCCTTGCTTTACTCTATTCTACTTTAGCCTAGCCTAGCCTAGCCTTTCTCTACTCTACTCTACTTTACTCTACACCACTCTACTCTACTCTACTCTAATCTATCCTACCCTTGTGTAACCTAACCTAGCCTTGCTTAACCTAGCTTTTCTCAACCCTACTCTACTCTACTCTATCTTGTCCTTCACTACTCTAATCTATATTTTACTCTACTCTACTCCACTCTTCTACTTTGCTCTGCTCGGCTCTACTATGCTCTAACAGCTCTCTGCTACTCTACTTTATTCTACTCTACTCTACTCTACTCCACCCTACTTGCTTCGACTACTATACTATACTATAATCAACTCTACTCTACTCTAGCCTAGCTTAACCAAGCTCTACTCTACTCTACTCTACTCTACTCTAGCCTAGCCTCTCCTAGCCTACCCTTGCCTAACCCAACCTAGCTAACCAAGCTCAACTCTACTCTACTCTACTCTAGCCTAGCCTCTCCTAGCCTACCCTTGCCTAACCCAACCTAGCTAACCAAGCTCAACTCTACTCTACTATACTCTTCTCTACTCAAACCAAACCTAGCCAAGCCAAGCCAAAGTTTACTCTACTCTACTCTACTCTATTATGCTCTGCCTAGCCTAACTTTATCTTGCTCTTCTCTTCTCTACTCTACTCTACTATGCTCAGCACTGCCCTACTATGCTCTGCTCTTCTCTACTTTACTCTACTCTATTATGCTCTACTCTACTTTATTATATACTCTATCCTAACCTAGCTTAACATAGCTTCACTCTACTCTACTCTACTCTAACCAAGCCTAGCCAAGCTTAGCGTACCTTAGCATAGCCTACCCTAGCTCTACTTTACTAAATCTACTTTACTCTTCTCTACTCTGTTCTACTCTACTCTACAATAACCTAGCTTAACATAAGTAAGCTTAATATAGTAGAGCTTAACCAAGCCTAGCCCAACCTAACCTAACTTTGTTTTACTCTACTTTACTTTGCTTTATTTTGCTCTACTCTACTCATCTCTTCTCTACTCTATTCTACTCTACTCTACTCTACTCTAGCCTCACTTAGCCTAGCCTAACCTAGTCAAGCCTAACCTAGCTAAGCTTTACTTTTGTCTAATATACTCATATCCATAATACACTCCTTTCCTCTAGCTTGTCTTAGCATACTCTAGCCTAGCCTAGCCCATCCTAGCTTAACTTAGCCTAAGCTAACCTAGCTTTACTCTACTCTAATAACCTTCATTTTACTCTACTTTACTCTATTCTTGTTTACTATACTCTTCTCTACTCAACTTTACTCTATTTTATGTTACTCCACTTTAATATACTTTACTCTACCCTTCTCTACTCAAACATAGCCTAGCCTAACCTAACATAACCTAGCTCTACCTTACTTTACTCTATTGTACTCGATTCTACTCTATTCTAATCTAGTCTAGCCTAACATAGCTTAACCAATGCTAGCATAACCTAGCTCTACTCTTCTTTTATTTACTTTACTTTGCTCTACTATGCTCTACTCTGCTCTGCTTTCCTTTGATCTAGTCTGCTTTGCTCTGCTCTACTCTACTTTACTCTACTCTACTCTACTCAACTATACTCTAGCCTGGCCTAACCTAACATTGATTTACTCTACTCTACTCTACTCCACTCTAGCCTAGCTTAGAATACCCTAGCCTAGCAAATCCTAGCTTTGCTCTGCACTACTCTGCTCTGCTCTACTCTACTTTACTCTACTTTTCTATGCTCTACTCTTAACTCCTCTACTCTATTATGCTCTTCTTTACTCTTCTTTTATCTAGTTAACTTTTCTCATGTCTACTCTCCTCTGCTATATTCTTCTATGCTCTTCTTTGCATTACGTTGCTCTACTCCACTCTACTCTACTCTTCTATTCTTTGCTCTGCTCTACTCTACATTATTAGGCTCTACCCAGCTCTGTTTTATTTTGCTCTTCTCTTTTTACCTCTCCTCTCCTCTCCTCCCCTCTCCTTCCTTCTCCTCTCCTCTCCTCTACTCTACTCTATTCTACTCTAGTCTACTCTATTCTACTCTACTTGAGCCTAAAATAGCTTAAACTAACCTTGCATAGAATAACTTAGCTCTGCTCTACTTTAGTCTACTCTGCTCTATTCTAATCTACTCTACATTACTCTGCTCTACTCCACATTACTTTGCTCTACTCTTCTACTTTACTCTGCTCTACTTTGCTTTGCTCCACTTTTCTCTGCTCTGCTCTCTTCTCCTCTCCTCTCTTTTACTCTACTCTACTCTACTCTACTTTACTTTAATCTATTCTGCTCTACTCTAGTCTACTCTACTCTACTCTACTCTAGCCTAGCCTAGCCAAGCAAAACCTTGCTCTACTCCACTCTGCTCTACTCTAGCCAACTCTAACCTACCCTACGTAGCCTAGCCTAGCCAAACCTATGCTTGCTCTACTCTACTAAACTCCAATCTACTCTACTCAACTACACCTTACTCTACTATAATCTAAACTAGCTTAGCCTGGCCTAACCAAGCTCCACAATACTCTACTCTATTCTTGCCTAGCCTTACCTACATTAACCTAGCCTAGCCATGACTAGCCTAATCCAGCTCTACTCTACTCAACTCTACTCTACTATGTTATACTCTATTCTACTATTCTCTACTCTACTATGCTCCACTCAGCTCTGCTCTTCTCAGCTCTACTCTACTCCATACTACAACCTGACTTTGCCCTACTCTACTCTACTCTACTCTAGCCTAACCTAGCTCTACTATACTCTACTATATTTTACTCTAATATAACCTGGCCTAATCATCCAAGCCTATCCTAACATAACTCTACTCTGCTCTATTCTACTTTACTCTACTCCACCCTAGCCTTGCCTAACCTAACTAAGCCTATACTAGCTCTACTCTACTCTACTCTATTAAACTACAATTACCTAGCCTACTTGAGCTCAGCTAGCCTAGTTAAGCTCTACTCTAGTCTACTCTACTCTGGCTTAGTTTAGCTTATCCTAGCCTGGCTTTACCTAGCTCTGCATTGCCTTGCTTTAGTCTATGATACTCTGATCTACTCTGCTCTGCTCTACTCTAGTTGAGGGTAGCATAGCTTAACCTTGCCTTGCCTAACCAAGCACTACACTACTATACTCTAGCCAAGCTTAACTAAACCAAGATAAGCCTAGCCTAACCCAGCTTTACTCTACTCTACTCTACTATACAATCCTCTACTCTACTATACTATACTCAACTCTAACCAAGCTTAGCATAGCTTAAACTAGCCTAACTAACTATGCTTTTCTTTGCTCTACTGTACTCCATAGTACTTTGCTTTACTCTGCTTTTCTCTACTTTGCTCTACTTTCCACTACTCTATTATGCTCTATTCTTCTTAGCTCTACTAAACTTTGCTCTACTCTACTCTTCTCTCCTTTATAATACTCTATCTACTCTAGCCTAGTTTAGTCTAAGCTAGGTTAGCCTAACCAAGCTCTACTCTACTTTTCTCTTTTTTGTGCTACACAACTCTATTCTATTCTACTTACTTTACTCTATCCACCATATTATAGTCTATTCTACAATACTCTACTCTACTCTATTTTGACCTAACCTAGCCTTCGCTAACCTAACCTAGCCTTGGCTAACCTAACCTATCTCTACTCTGCTCTACTCTCCTCTAGCCTAGCCTAGCCTAACCTAACTCAATTGTACTTAAGTATTTTCTACTCTACTCTACTGTACTCTTCTTTACTCTACTCTACTCTACATTTCTTTGTTTTCTTCTTCTCTACTCTTCTCTACTATACTCAACTCTACTTTACACAACTCTACTCTAACTTAACTGAGCCTAACATAACCTAAAATGGCTCTACTCTACTTTACTCCACTCTACTCTATTCTACTATACTCTACTCTAGCCTTGCCTTGCCTAGCATAGCCTAAACTAACCAAGGTCTACTTTGCTCTACTCTACTATGGTTTGCTCTACTTTTCTCTTCTATACTTTCCTTTGATTTACTCTATTCTACTCTACTCCACTTCACTCTATTGTACTTTGTCCTAGCCTAACTTAGCTCTTCTCTACTCTACTCTACTTTGCTCTACTCAACTCTACTCTAGTATAGCCTAACTTAGCTCTACTCTATTCTGCTCTACTTTGCTTTACTCTATTCTCTACTCTACTCTGCTCTCTTTTACTACACTATACTCTTCTCTACTTTGCTTTGGTCTACTCTACTTTGCACTACTCTGCTCTGCTCTATTCTATTCTGCTCTACTTTGCTATGGTCTGCTTGGCTCAACTCAACTCTCTTCTCCTCTCCTCTCTTTTTTCCTCTCCTCTCCTTTACTCTACTCTACTCTACTCTACTCCACTCTACTCTTCTCTTCTCTACACCACTCTACTATATTCTTCTCTACTTTATGCAACTCTAGCCTAGACTTGCCTAATCTAGCTCTACTCTACTCTACTCTGCTCTGCTCTACTCTACTCTACTCTACTCAACTTTACTTTACTCTATTATACTCTCCCATATTCTACTATAGTTTACTCTACTCTACACTACTCTACTCTATTCTGACCTTGCCTAACTTAACCTAGCTCTACTCTACTACACTTTAGCCTAGATATGCCTAACCTAGCCTAACCTAGATGTACTCTACACTTTTTTGCTCTACTTTACTCTACTCTGCTCTATTATGCTCTACTCTTCAGTACTCTCTCCTACTCTTCATTACCTAAGCCTAGCATAACTTAACTGAGCTCTACCTTACCCTACTGTACTCTTCTCTAACCTAGCTTAGCCTAACCTTGTTCTACTCTACTCTACTATATTATACTCTACCCTATTCTGCTATACTCTACTCTACTCTACTCTACTCTAATCTACTCTATTCTACTTTACTCTATTTTAGTATAGCCTAGCCTGCCCAAGTACTACTCTACTCTACTTCACTATTCTCTATTATACTCTATTCTTCTTTACACAACTCTACTTAATATTACTTTAGCCTAGCCTTTACTCACCTCTACTCTATACTACTTTACTCTATTCTAGCCTAACCTAGCTTGACTTCTCTACTCTACTCTTCTCTGCACTTCTATGCTCTGCTCTACTATATCCCACTCTACTCTAACTAGCCTACCTTAGGTTAGCCTAACCTAACTTAGCTCTACTATACTCTACTCTACTCTACTATACTCTACTATACTCTGCTCTACTCTACGCAACTTTATCCTAAACTAGCTTTGCTTAGCTAAGCCCAACCTAATTGAGCTCCACTCTACTCTATTGTACACCACTCTAATCTAGCTCAGCTTAACCTAGCTCTGTTATGGTCTACTCTATCTACTCTGTTATATTTTTTTCTACCCTGTTCTACTCTCTTCTTTGCTTTGCTCTACTCTACTTTGCTTTGCTCTACTTTATTATGATCTGCTCTATTCTATTCTACTCTACCTTACTCTACTCTTCTCTTTTTCTCTCTCCTCTCCTCTCCTCTACTCTTCTCTCCTCTCCTCTCCTCCACTCTACTCTACTTTAATCCACTCCACTCTACTCTTCTTTGATCTACTCTACCCTATTCTACTGTTACACCCCATATTTTTTTTTTTACATATAGACAGCTCAGATCGTCCCAGACCAACCTGAGTAGCCTACAAAAAACATAGGATATAACACATCATTACACACCTACTTTCCTTAACTATGTGGATCCCATCTCCCGGGCACACCATCAAATCAGGTTCATGACTCCTGAATTAACTGATGAACTCGCGCAATGTTACTCCTACTAGACCCAATACTCCTAACCCATACCGGTAGGAGAACCGATGTAATAGAAGTCTGAACCCCCAAGGTTAAGTTCCATAGTCATGTAATGAACTCACCATCAACAAAAAAAAATATATAACATCCACCGATATGAAATGGCGCTCCACACACCATACCGTCAAGATAAAAAATAAGATAGTGTATAAAATGTAACTCATATGAAAAATCATAGTCCATCAAATACCACATCATCCATCCGAGTACATGAGTCAGAATCACTCTCACATAATACAAGACATAAGAATAACAGTCTCACTGAATACATCCAACAACAACAATCAACTAACCAGAATGTCTCAGAAAATCACAGATCAGATCTCCTCCACTAGCCTACTGATCACGATCCCACCTAAAGCTGGGTGGCGTCAAGTCTACCGAGCCACTGGAAAAATATAGATAATAAAGGAATGAGCTACGCCCAGTAGGAAAGACAGTTAGTAAAAAAAACTCTCATGCAAGAGAAGGATAATAGCAAGAGTATAGAAATACAGCATAATAATGTAGGGTGGAAAGGCACTCTCTGTCCCAGACTCTGACCAACCACAGTCACCCCCAGTCACACCAGAGTCGCTCTCCTCTGTGCTCCTAGGCAGCATGCCAGCGGGACACGCCCATCTCTGCGCACGCATGGCGCCTAAGCAAGCATGCCAGCGGGACACGCCCATCTCTGCACAAGCATGGCACCCAACACCGCAGCGTCTCTCGTCAATCAATCTCCTGGAGACTATAGACAGAACCAGCCCCATAAATCTCTAGCCAACATGAGACACCCCTGCCACCCTCAGGCATGCAGGCCTACACACTTGGCTAGCCATGGCGAGACACCCCTGCCACCCTCAGGCGTGCAGGCCTACACTCATGGACGAGAAGAGATCGACTCAGCCACCGTCCCAAGAAGTCCTCTCCCAACAATTTCCATAGAAGCTCACGCCCCTACAGTCATTTCCAAGCTCTAACTCCAAGATTCGGCAACATGTGTCCAGATACAACAAGGCGCATACCAATCCACATGTATACTGTGGAAGCTAAGTCTGTACCGCACAGTTACCTACCACAACTACCCTAAAACATCATATAGGGCCTATAGTAGTCCGGTCCAATATGCCAATCCATGAAATATGCCAACACTGAGTAAACTGACTCAATCCATGTCATTGCCATCCAAGCAACAAAAACTGTACCAAAATTCTGACTATTCTGGTAGCACCCAAGTGTCACACTTCCTTCCAACTAATCCAGCTGCACTGAATTTATGGGTAATTTCCAACAGTCAATTTCAACTTGGCTACGTGATTTCCAAAAATCACCTCTTCCTCACTTCAGGAGATTTTAAATTCCAAAAACAATTTCCGCCCTTTATCTATTTTCCGAAATTCGGAATAAATTTCCGAATTTAAAATCCGCATATCCTTTTTCCGAAAATTCGGATTAATTTCTGAATTAATTTTTTTTTCTTTCGCTTCTCTCTCATCCGCGCCGCACTTCCCCTGAACCGGTTCTCGTCGCCGGTTCGGAACCCTTACGCGCTGAGCCGAGAACCCCGCCGGCCGAAGTTAATAATCCGAATTCGGGCTGATGCTTAACATATAAATATTAATAATTAATATAATTATTCACTTAATAATCAGACTAATCCCTAATTAGCCCTAATTCATCCCCTTCCTTCGCCCGTCGCCCGTGAAAACCTAACCGTCGACTTTCCGAAAATCTCCGTTTTCCCCATCGATTTCCGGCGACCGAACGCAAGGGGACGCTAGCCTAAAGCTCGTACTAGCCTAAAAATTCCATATAATCAAGTCGCGAAGCTAGATGTCCATGCAAAAATTTTTGCCGAAGTGTTATCCGATCCGACTATGCCAACTCATGAAATTAAAATCATTCTAGCATTCAGATAACCTGAATAATGGCAATATGATAATATCAAAACCTAAGGCATGCTTCTATGCATAGAAATTCCAATTCGGCAGAATATATATATATTCTTCTTCATAAAAAAAAACCCTAAAATGCTAAAATCAATAAATTGCATTAATCAATTCCAAAAACCCATATCCGCATGCTCAAGTAGCTATTTGCAAAATAATCCATATTTTTAATTTGCTAAATAACTGATTTAAATCTGAATTTCCTACCTTTGCTCGCCGACGACGGTGAAGCTCGCACGCGATCAACCGCAGCTCCTCGCCGAACAAAACCGGTACCAAAAGCCCCTTGGAAGGCTGCCGGAAAGTACCGCCGTTCGCCGCGAACACTTCGCCTCTAGCCGCCGTTCGAAACCCTAACAGCCGAACAGTTTAGGTTAAATACCCAGCTTAAACCGGTAATAACCCGTTAAGACCCATTAAGCACCGGTTGACCTTCCAAAAACGCCGCTTAACACCCGATCAGCCGGTTAATCTCCACCGCTGATCTCGCCCGTCCGATCCGCTTATCCGCGGCTTATCCAAACGCACGCGCAAACGCACCTCGGCGAACCGCCCCGCCTTCGCTGAACCGCTCTGGTCCGGTTCACGCGCGGTAAAAAAAAACCAAATTTCGGTTTTAAAAAAAAAATCTCGGTGCTCCGAAAAATCCCTAGAAAATTTCAGAAATTCCAATAGCCTCCAATTGAGCTCCTGGCTCATCCTACTGTCGATCTGAAATCATCCAAGCCACAATTGAATTATTGAAGATTAAACATATAATATTTTACCGGGTATAACAATCTCCCCACCTTATTAGGAATTTCGCCCTCGAAATTCAGCAAGAAGTTCTGGCCACTTTTCCTCAACATCCTGCTCTAGCTCCCAGGTTGCCTCCCTTTCGTCATGTCTATTCCACAGAACCTTGACCATAGGAAACGACCTGTTCCTCAGCTGCCTGCTGCTTTCCTCGAGGATGTAAACTGGTAATTCCACATAAGAAGAATCTGGTGCCACTTGCAAACCAGGAAGATCATCACCGATACAATGAGAAGGATCTGGCACATATCTCTTGAGATTCGGAACATGAAACACATTGTGAATCCCAGTCAGATGCTCAGGAAGTGCCAACCTGTAAGCCACTTCACCAATCCTCTCCAGAATAGGATAGGGTCCAATGTAACGAGGTCGAAGCTTAGAAGACTTGCCAAACCTGAATAGACCTCGCATAGGACTGATCTTCAGGAATACCCTATCTCCCACAGAGAACTCAACAGCTCTGTGCTTAGGATCATAATATTTCGTCTGGCGATCTTGCACAGTACGTAATCTGTCCTGCAATAACTTGACTTCCGCTGCGGTCTCCTCCACAATCTAGGGTCCCCACACTCTCCTGGAATCACCCTCCTCCCAACAAAGAGGAGATCTACACCGACGTCCATACAGTGCCTCGTAAGGTGCCATACCAATCGACGCCTGAAAACTGTTATTATACACAATTTCTACCAAGGGTAACCGTATGGCCCAATCTGCTGAGTAAGTCTGTATGCTCAGGTGTAGCAAATCCTCCAAGGTCCGAATAGTCCGCTCAGACTGTCCATCTGTCTGAGGATGATAAGCAGTACTGAACTTCAACTGTGTACCCATGGCAGTGTGTAATCTCCTCCAAAACTGTGATGTGAACTTGGCATCTCTATTAGAAATAATAGATCGGGGAATCCCATGCAATCCGACAATCTGCTGAATATATACCTCTGCCAACTGTGCCGCTGAATCCGTCTTCTTAATTGATAAGAAATGGGCTGACTTGGTCAATCGATCCACGATGACCCAAATGGTGTCAAAACCTTGTCTGGTACGAGGAAGACCAGTCACAAAGTCCATAGTGATGTCATCCCATTTCCACTCCGGAATCGGCAATCTCTGCAACAATCCTCCAGGTCTCTGGTGCTCGGCCTTAACTTGTTGACATGTAAGGCACTTCCTAACAAAAGCAGCAACATCTACCTTCAAACCTCTCCACCAGAAAACACTCCTCAAATTCCTGTACATCTTGACTTCTCCAGGGTGCATAGCCAAAGTTCCATAATGAGCCTGTCGAAGGATCCTCTCCCTGAACTCCTGATGTGATGGCACACACCAGCGACCCCTGAAAGTCAAAATGTCGTTTCTGAGAGCAAAGTCTCCTCCCAATCCCTGCGATGCCAACTCAAACTTCTCCTTCAGCTCTTCATCACAAAGCTGAAGATCACGCATCTCAGATAACCAGTCAGCCCGAATAGTCAACGAGCTGAGTCTGTGAACCAGTCTCTGAACAGACAACTGTTCCTGACATCTTTCAACATCCCAATCCAAGTCTAGTATAGAGTCACAGACTAACATAGTATGCATAACTGCGTGCCTGCTCAAAGCATCGGCAACAGGATTTGCCTTACCCTCGCAGTAATTTATCACCAGCTCATAGTCTTTTATCAATTCCAACCATCTCCTTTGCCTCAAATTCAGTTCCTTCTGAGTGAATAGATACTTGAGACTCTTGTGATTAGAGAAGCAATCTACGGACACTCCATATAAATAATGCCTCCATATTTTTAAGGCAATTATGATAGCAGCTAACTCCAAGTCATGAGTAGGATAATTCTTCTCATGATCCTTCAGTTGTCTCGAAGCATACGCCACAACCCTGCCATCCTGCATCAATACAGCTCACAAGCCTATATGTGAAGCATCAGTGTACATCTGATAAGGCTTCCCTTGAGTGGGTAAAATCAATACTGGAGCGGTACTAAGCCTCTGCTTCAACTCTAGGAAACTGTTCTCACAACTCTCTGACCACTCAAAAGATTTTCTCTTCTGGGTCAGCTGTGTCAGTGGAGCGGCCAGTCTAGAAAAGTGAGGAACAAATTTCCTATAATAACCTGCCAGACCAAGGAAACTCCGGATCTCAGTGACAGAAGATGGTCATTTCCAATCAATAATAGCTCGTATCTTGGTAGGATCAACAGCCACGCCTTCTGTACTGACAATATGTCCCAAGAACATTACTGAGTCTAGCCAAAAAGAACACTTGGAGAATTTTGCATATAGCTCATTCTCCTGTAATACTGTGAGCACTATCCTCAAATAATCTGTATGAGCCTCCCTATCTCTGGAATAAATCAAGATATCATCTATAAATATGATCACAAACTGGTCCAAGAAGGCATAAAAAACTTGATGCATCAGATTCATAAACACTACTGGAGCATTAGTCAATCCAAAAGGTAACACTGTGAACTCATAATGTCCATATCTAGTACGGAAGGCTGTCTTGGGTATATCAGAATCTCTAATCCGGATCTGGTGATAACCCGAACGCAAGTCTATCTTGGAGAACACAGTTGCCCCCTGCAGCTGATCTAGTAAATCATCAATACGTGGTAAAGGGTACCGGTTACGAATCGTAACCTTATTCAATTCCCTATAATCCACACACAGCCTCATACTACCATCTTTTTTCTTGACGAATAAGACAGGGGCACCCCAAGGTGAACAACTGGGGCGTATGAGTCCCTTGTCTAATAAGTCCTGCAACTGAGTCTTCAACTCTACTAGCTTGGCTGGAGCCATCCTGTAGGCAGCTCTAGCAATAGGAGCTACTCCTGCCTCCAAATCATTCGAAAACTCTACTTCCCTAGCTGGTGGAAGTCCAGGCAATTCCTCTGGAAAAACCATAGGGAAGTCTCTCACCACTGGAATATTTGTCATAAGGGTAGTGGTGGCTTGGCTATCTGCCACATAAGCCAACCAACCAGTACAACCCTTACTCACTAGTCTCTCTGCCTGAAGAACTGAGATCAGGGGAATCTGTCTGTTCAGACCAAAGTATATCACATCCTCCGAACCAGGCACCCTGATCCTAACCTTCTTCTCGCAACAATCCAGAACCACTGCATGGTAGCACAACCAATCCATCCCCAAAATGATGTCGAACTCTGTTAGCGGCACACATATCAACTCTGTCACAAACTCGTGTCCACTAATCAGAATAAACCCATCAGTCTTCTGTATAGTGGGAATCTCTTTCCCATCAGGAAGCCTAACCAGTAAGGGTTATTTTAAATAACCCTTGGATCCTGATATCTGATTCCAGATCCTCTCAGCAACAAAAGAATGAGATGCACTAGTATCAAACAAAGTCACGCACTGTACGTTGCCAAAATAAAGCATACCTGTGATCACTTCTGGTGACTCTGAAGCCTGCTGCCGAGTCAATGCAAATACTCTGGGCTGTCCCCCAGATGAACCAACCGGTCCTGTGATCCTCTGTTTCTTCCATATCGGGCAGTCGTACCTTTTGTGTCCTGGCTGCTGACAGTGGAAGCAAATAATCCCCCCAGTCCGAGTACCTGTCTGCTGCACTGGCCTCTCGGAAATAGGCCGTGGCTGGACCACACCCTCCTGGGTACCACGGTGACCTCTGTGTCTCTTGTCCTTTTTGTTCTGTTGGGCATTTCTGAATTCCTTCCTCTTTTTGTGAGCCTCTCTCTGGGCCTCCATCCGGATGTCAATAAGCTCAACGGATCTCGCAGCCTCTACTAAGTCACGAAATCTGGCAAACTGGCTCACAACCAACTGACGCTGCAGCATAGGACGAAGTCCCTCCAAGAACATCTCACATCTGCACTCCTCAGATGGTACCAGCTCTGCGGCATACCTCACCAGATATGTGAATCTCGATAAGTAGTCGTTCACTGACATCTGGCCCTGCCTGAGGTGTATAAGGTCCCTCCTGGACTGAGACATGGTAGAAGCCGGAATGTAGCACTCCCTGAATGCCTCAACAAAGTCCTCCCAAGCTATCTCGCTGTTCTGGACCTCCCCAAACACAGTGCGCCGCTGGCCTCTCCACCAGGTAGCAGGCTCTCCCTCCAATACTAGAGCAGCAAGTACTACCCTCTTACCGAGTGGACATCCCAAGGCATCAAACAGCTCAAGCATATGAGCCATCCAGTCATCTGCCACCGCTGGGTCAGCCGACCCACTGAAACTCCGCGGACGCAGCCGCATAAAGGCATCGATCCAACGATCCACGGCTGGCTCAACTGGCAATGCTGGGATCGTCTCCAGGGTAGAAGTAGCAGATACAGGTCTGCCTCTAGCTGCTCCATGAACGGAAAGTCTCCTGGTATCAGCCATACTGTCAAAGCAACTAATCTGGCATTAGAGTTGTCATTTGGCATTTGGCATACGGACTACCATAGTATAATAAAATGACCAACAGTTCTCCCCACCTTGGGTTGAACTTCTATACATGTCTAGCCCCACTATCCTAACCTAGGGCTCTGATACCACTCTTGTTACACCACATTTTTTTTTTTTTTACATATAGAGAGCTCAGATCGTCCCATACCAACCTGAGTAGCCTACGAAAAACATAGGATATAACACATCATTACACACCTACTTTCCTTAACTATGTGGATCCCATCTCCCGGGCACACCGTCAAATCAGGTTCATGACTCCTGAATTAACTGATGAACTCGCGCAATGTTACTCCTACTAGACCCAATACTCCTAACCCATACCGGTAGGAGAACCGATCTAATAGAAGTCTGAACCCCCAAGGTTAAGTTCCATAGTCATGTAATGACCTCACCATCAACAAAAAAAAATATATAACATCCACCGATATGAAATGGCGCTCCACACACCATACCGTCAAGATAGAAAATAAGATAGTGTATAAAATGTAACTCATATGAAAAATCATAGTCCATCAAATACCACATCATCCATCCGAGTACATGAGTCAGAATCACCCTCACATAATACAAGACATAAGAATAATAGTCTCACTGAATACATCCAACAGCAACAATCAACTAACCAGAATGTCTCAGAAAATCACAGATCAGATCTCCTCCACTAGCCTACTGATCACGATCCCACCTAAAGCTGGGTGGCGTCAAGTCTACCGAGCCACTGGAAAAATATAGATAATAAAGGAATGAGCTACGCCCAGTAGGAAAGACAGTTAGTAAAAAAAACTCTCATGCAAGAGAAGGATAATAGCAAGAGTATAGAAATATAGCATAACAATGTAGGGTAGAAAGGCACTCTCAGTCCCAGACTCTGTCCAACCACAGTCACCCCCAGTCACACCAGAGTAGCTCTCCTCTGTGCTCCCAGGCAGCATGCCAGCGGGACACCCCCATCTCTGCGCACGCATGGCGCCTAAGCAAGCATGCCAGCGGGACACGCCCATCTCTGCGCACGCATGGCACCCGACACCGCAGCGTCTCTCGTCAATCAATCTCCTGGAGACTATAGACAGAACCAGTCCCATAAATCTCTAGCTAACGTGAGACACCCCTGCCACCCTCAGGCACGCAGGCCTACACACTTGGCTAGCCACGACGAGACACCCCTGCCACCCTCAGGCGCGTAGGCCTACACTCATGGACCAGAAGAGATCGACTCAGCCACCGTCCCAAGAAGTCCTCTCCCAACAATTTCCATAGAAGCTCACGCCCCAACAGTCATTGCCAAGCTCTAACTCCAAGATTCGACAACATGTGTCCAGATACAACAAGGCGCATACCAATCCACATGTATACTGTGGAAGCTAAGTCTGTACCGCACAGTTACCTACCACAACTACCCTAAAACATCATATAGGGCCTATAGTAGTCCGGTCCAATATGCCAATCCATGAAATATGCCAACACTGAGTAAACTGACTCAATCCATGTCATTGCCATCCAAGCAACACAAACTGTACCAAAATTCTGACTATTCTGGTAGCACCCAAGTGTCACACTTCCTTCCAACTAATCCAGCTGCACTGAATTTATGGGTAATTTCCAACAGTCAATTTCAACTTGGCTACGTGATTTCCAAAAATCACCTCTTCCTCACTTTAGGAAATTTTAAATTCCAAAATCAATTTCTGCCCTTTATCCATTTTCCGAAATTCGGAATAAATTTCCGAATTTAAAATCCGCATATCCTTTTTCCGAAAATTCGGATTAATTTCCGAATTAATTTTTTTTTCTTCCGCTTCTCTCTCATCCGCGCCGCACTTCCCCTGAACCGGTTCTCGTCGCCGATTCGGAACCCTTACGCGCTGAGCCGAGAACCCCGCCGGCCGAAGTTAATAATCCGAATTCGGGCCGACGCTTAACATATAAATATTAATAATTAATATAATTATTCACTTAATAATCAGACTAAACCCTAATTAGCCCTAATTCATCCCCTTCCTTCGCCCGTCGCCCGCGAAATCCTAACCGTCGACTTTCCGAAAATCTCCGTTTTCCCCGTCGATTTCCGGCGACCGAATGCAAGGGGACGCTAGCCTAAAGCTCGTACTAGCCTAAAAATTCCATATAATCAAGTCGCGAAGCTAGATGTCCATGCAAAAATTTTCGCCGAAGTGTTGTCCGATCCGACTATGCCAACTCATGAAATTAAAATCATTCTAGCATTCAGATAACCTGAATAATGGCAATATGACAATATCAAAACCTAAGGCATGCTTCTATGCATAGAAATTCCAATTCGGCGGAATATATATATATTCTTCTTCATAAAAAAAAACCCTAAAATGTCAATAAATTGCATTAATCAATTCCAAAAACCCATATCTGCATGCTCAAGTAGCTATTTGCAAAATAATCCATATTTTTAATTTGCTAAATAACTGATTTAAATCTGAATTTCCTACCTTTGCTCGCCGGCAACGGTGAAGCTCGCACGCGATCAACCGCAGCTCCTCGCCGAAATGCTCGCCTCTGTCCCGCGAACCTCCGGTTACCAAATGCCCCTTGGAAGGCTGCCGGAAAGTACCGCCGTTCGCCGCGAACACTTCACCTCTAGCCGCCGTTCGAAACCCTAACAGCCGAACAGTTTAGGTTAAATACCCAGCTTAAACCGGTAACAACCCGTTAAGACCCATTAAGCACCGGTTGACCTTCCAAAAACGCCGCTTAACACCCGATCAGCCGATTAATCTCCACCGCTGATCTCGCCCGTCCGATCCGCTTATCCGCGGCTTATCCAAACGCACGCAAACGCACCTCGGCGAACCGCCCCGCCTTCGCTGAACCGCTCCGGTCCGGTTCACGCGCGGTAAAAAAAAAACCAAATTTCGGTTTTAAAAAAAAATCTCGGTGCTCCGAAAAATCCCAAGAAAATTTCAGAAATTCCAATAGCCTCCAATTGAGCTCCTGGCTCATCCTACTGTTGATCTGAAATCATCCAAGCCACAATTGAATTATTGAAGATTAAACATATAATATTTTACCGGGTATAACATCTACTCTCTCCTATTCTATTTTATTGTACTCGGTTTTACTTTAGCCCAGCCTAGCCTAATCTAGCTCTATTCTAATCTAGTATACTTTACATTACTCTATCTTAGCCTAGTCTAAGGTAGCTTACCCTTGCTTAACCTAGCTCAACTCTACTCTGCTTTGCTCTGCTCTACTTTATTCAGCTCTACTCTACTCTTCTACTCTGCTCTGCTCTACTTTACTCTACTCTGCTCTCCTCTCCTCTACTCTCTTTTACTCTACTTTCTTCAACTCTACTCTTGTCCACTTTACTTAACTCTACACTACCCTACTCTACTCATCTCTACTCTACTCTAGCATAACCTAACCAAGCTCTGCTTGACTCTACTATGCTCTACTTTACTCTACTCTACTCTACTTTACTCTAGCATAGACTAGCGTGACCTATGTCTACTCTGCTCTACTTTAAGATACTCTTCTCTATTATGCTATACTTTACTCAGCCCTACTCAGCTCCACTATTTTCTCTCTACTCTACTCTACTCTTCTCTGTCCTACTCTACTATGCTCTAATCTACTCTACTCTACACTACCCTACTCCATTCTACTCTAACCTAGCCTAACCTAACTTAGCTCTACTCTACTATGCTCTACTCAACTCTACTCGACACTAACCAAGCCTAACCTTGCCTAGCCTAGCCTAACCAAGCTCTGCTCTACTCTACTATGCTTTGCTCTACTTTCCTCTACTCTACTCTACTCTTCCTTAGCAAAACCTAGCCTAGTAGAACTTAACTGAGCTCTACTCTACTCTACTCTACACCACTCTACTCTAGCTAGCCGAGCCTAACTAGCTCTACTCCACTCTACTATATTCTACTCTACTCCATTCTTCTCTACTCTACACTACCCTACCCTACTCTTCTCTACTATAACGTAGCATAGCCTAACCTAACCTAGCTTAGCCTAGCATTGCTTAACCTTACTCTACTCTACTCCACTCTAATCTACTCTTCTCTACTTTGTTCTACTTTTCTCTAATCTGCCTTGCTCTATTCTACTCGACTATACTCTATTGTACTCTCCTCCACTCTACTTTACTTTGCTCTACTCTTCTTTGCTCTCCTCCCTTCTATTATACTCTACTCTACCCCCTTTAACCAATCTTAGCCTAACCTAGCCTAACTTAGCTTTACTCTACACTATCTAATTTACTCTAGCCTAGAATAGCATTGTGCTACTCTACTTTGCTCTACTTTACTATTCTCTCTCTCCTCCACACTACTCTACTTTGCTCTACTCTGCTTTGGTCTACTCTACTTTGCTCTATTCTACTCTACTCTGCTCTACTCCACTCTGCTCTGCTCTACTCTACTCTACTCTACTCTGCTTTGCTCTAATATATTCTAGCCTAACCAAGCCAAACTAAGCTCTAATCTATTCTACTCTACTCTGCTCTACTATACTCATCTCTAACCTTGCCAAGCCTATCGTAGCCATGCCTAACCTGACCTAGCTCTACTTTATTCTACTATACTCTACATTATTATACTCTATTCTATACTACTCTACACTGCTTTAACTTTACCTAGCCTAGCCTAACCTAATCTGGCTCTATTTTACTCTACTTTACTCTTGCCTCGACTAGCCTAACGTAGCTCGAATCTACTATGCAATGCTCTACTCTATATTTTATTGCTCTGCTCTCCTCTGCTCTACCCTACTTTACTGTACTCTATACTATTATACTCTAGCCTAGTTAACCCTAACTTAGCTCCACTCTACTTTGTTCTATATCACTTTGCTCTGCTTTCCTATGCTCTAGTCTACTTTGCTCTGCTCTTCTCTACTCTACTTTAGTTTATCTTAGCCTAACCTAACCTAACTCTACTATACTCTACTCTACTCTACTCTATGTTGGACTAGCTTAAACATACCAGACCAAGCCAAGCCCTACCTAACCAAGATTAACCTAACTCCAGTCTACTCTATTATAATATACAATACTCTACTCTACTCTGCTCTACTCCACTCTGCTCTAATCTACTCAGCTCTACTCTATTTTGCTCTACTTTGCTCTTCTCCACTCTACTCTACTCAACTCTACTATAATTCTACCCAACTCCACTCTACTCTACTTTACTCTAACCTAGCCTAACCTCACAAAGTTTAGCCTAACCTAGCTCTACTCTTCTCTACTCTACTCTATTCTACTCTATTCTACCCTATTATTCTTTACTTTGCTCTGCCCTACTCTACTCTACTCTATTCTACTCTACTATACTCTACTCAAGTCTAGCCTAATCAAGCTTTACTCCACTATAGCCTAGCCCTGCGTAGCCTAACCTTGCCTCGCCTAGCCTAAGTTAACCTAGTTCTACTCTACTCTACTATATTATGCTATACACAACTCTACTCTTCTCTACCCAACTTAACTCTAACCTAGCCTATCCTTGCCTTCCCTAACTTAGCATAGCATAATCTAGCTTTATTCTACTCTACTCTAAACTACTCTACTCTACTCTACTTTACTCTGCTTCGCTTTACTCTACTCTACTTTGCTCTTCTCTATTCTGCTTTGCTCTTCTTTGCTCTACTCGGCTCTACTCTAGCATATGCTAGCCTTCCCTAGCCTAGCTTAACAAAGCTCTACTCTGCTCCACTCTACTCAACTCTAGCATAGCCTAGCCTAGCTTACCCTCATCAAACCTATCCTTCCCTAACCTTGCTCAATTCTACTCTACTCTACCCTGCTCTACTCAACTTTACTCTAACTTAGCCTAACCTTGCTCTACCCTACATTACTCTACTCTTCTTTAGCCCAACCTTACCTAGCCTAACCTAGCCTAACCTTGCTTTACTCTACACTGCTATACTCAGCTCTGCTTATTATTGCTTTATCATGCTCAGCTTTGCTCTGCTCAACTCTAATTTGCTCTACTCTACTTTGCTCTACTCTTCTCTACTCTGCTCTACACCGATGTACTCTAGCCTAGCTAACCTAACTCTTCTCTGCTCTACTCTATTCTGTTTTATTATTCTCCTAGCCTAACCTATCCTAGCTTTGCCTAACCTAACCTCATTCTACTCTACTTTAGCTCTACACTGATCTGCTCTACTCAAGTCTATCCTACTTTAACCTAGCCTAGCCTACCTAACCCTACTCTACTCAAGTCTAGCCTAGCCTAACTGAGGTCTACTCTGCTTTGCTTTACTACATTTAGCTCTAGTCTACCCAACTCTACTCTACTATAGTCTTACTTATCTTAGCCTAGGCTAACCTAACCTAACTCTACTCGGCTCTACTCTAACCTAGCTTAGTCAAGCCCAACCTAGCTCTGCCCTATTCTGCTCTATGCTGCTCTTTTATGCTGCTCTATGCTGCTCGACTCTTCTTTGCTATCTTTTCCTCTACTCTATTCTACTATGCATTACTCTACATTACTTTAATCTACTATACTCTACACTACACTACTCTTCTCTAACCTAGCCTAGCCTCGCCTACCCTAACCTAGCTTTACTCAACTCTCTCTACTCGATTATATTCCACACTATTATACTCTACTCTATTCTATTATACTCTTTTCTACTCTAGCCTAGCTAAGCATAGCCTAGCTTAGGTTATCCTATCCTAGTTCTACTCTCCTCTAATCTTCTTTGCTCTACTCTACTTTTCTCTACTTTGCACTACTTTGCTCTACAACACTCTTCTCTCCTCTATTTTACTCTACTCTACTTTACCATTGCCTATCCTAAAAAAATCTACCCTACATTAGCCTAGCTTAACCTAGATTAGCTTAGCCTAACTTAGCTCTACTCTACTTTGCTCTGCTTTACTCTACACTGCTCTACTATGCTCTGCTCTGTTCAACTTTGTTCTACTATGCTCTACTCAACTATACTCTACTCAACTCCACTCTAGCCTAGCATAGCTTAATCGAGCTCTATGCTATTCTACTCTTGTAGACCCTAGCCTACCCTACCCTAGCCTAGCTTACTCTAACTTAGCTCTAATCTACTCTACTCTACCTTATTCTACTCTACTCTAACCTTGCCAAGCCTAGCATAGCGAACCATGCTCACTCTACTCTAACTTATCCTAGCCTCACTTGGTCTAGCATAACTTAGCTCTACTCTTCTCTACTTTGCTCTAGTTTTCTCTCCTTTGCACTGCTCTGCTCTACTATTCTCCACTCTACTCTATTATTCTCTACTCTATTCTACTCTGCTCTACTCTACTCTATTATACTTTAGCCTAGCTAAGGAAGCCAAACCAAGCTCTACTCTACTCTACTCAACTCTAATCTACTCTACTCTACTCTAGCCTTGCCTAACTTATTCTAGCATAGCCTAACATAGCTCTACTTTACTCTCCTCTACTATACTCTACTCTACTCAACTTTACTCTACTTTACTCTACTGTACTATGTTCTACTCGATTAAATCCTAGCTTAGCCTAGCCTAGCCCAACCTAGCTCTGCTCTACTCTACACTACTCTACTCTACTCTACTCTACTCTACTATACTCTATTCTACTCAACTAAATCCTAGCTTAGCTAAGTGTAGCCCAACTTAGCTCTACTCTACTCTACTCTATACTACTCTACTCCACTATACTCTAACCTAGCCTAAGCTAGCCCTACTCTACTCTACTTTGCTCAGCTCTACTCTACTTTTCCCAACTCTGTTCTGCTCTGCTTTACTCTTTTTTGCTCTGCTATACTCTACTCTTCTCTACTCTACCATGCTCAACTCTAGCCTTATTTAGCATAACCTAGCCTAGCCAAGCCTATTCTAGCTCTACTATACTTTACTCTACAATACTCTACTGTACTTTATTCTACTCTACTCTATCCTAGCCTAGCCAACTTTACCAAAGCCTTGCCTTGCCTACCATAGCTTAACTAAGCTCTACTCTACATAACTTTACTCAAATCTACTCTACTTAACTCTACTCTATTCTACTCTTGCTTAGCCTAACCAAGCCTTGTCAAACATAGCCATACTCTACTCTACTCTTCTCTACTTTTTCCTAGCCTAGCCTAGCTAAACCTAGCTCTACTTTACTCTACTCTACTCTACTCTACTCTACTCTACACGACTCTAATCTACTCAGCTCTGCTTTATTCTATTCTACTCTACTCTATCATACTCTAGCTTAGCCTAGCCTAACCTAGCCCTACTCTACTCTTCTCTACTCTACTTTACTATACTTTACTCTATTCTACTCTTGTCTACTCTACTCTAACAAAGCCTAGCCTAGCCTAACCTAGCCCTACTATGCTTTACTCTTCTCTACTTAGCTCTACTCACTCGACTCTACTCTACTCTTCTCTGCTCTTCTCTTCTCTACTATTCTCTATTCTACTATACTCTACTCTAGCCTTATTTAGCATAACCTAGCCTCTGGTTGCCTATTCTAGCTTTACTCTACTCTACTCAATTCCTCCACACCATTCTATGTTACTCTACTCTAACCTTGCCTAGCCAACCTTAGCAAAGCTTAGCCTAGCCTAACCTAGCCTAACCTTGCTCTATTCTACTTAACTTTACTTTACTATATTCTAATCTACTCCACCCTACTCTACTCTAACATAGCCTAGCTTGCCTCGTCAAATGTAGCTATACTTTACTCTGCTCTAGCCTAGCCTAGCCTTGCCAAACCTAGCTCTACTCTACCCTGCTCTCCTCTACACTACTCTACTCTACTCTACTCTATTCTATTCTACTCTACTCTACAAACTTTAGCTTAGCCTAGCCTAACCTAGCTCTACTCTACTCTTCTCTACTCTGCTCTACTATACTTTACTCTACTCTACTCTACTATGCTCTAACCAAGCTTAGCCTAGCATAGCCTAACCTAGCTCTACCTTACTATACTGTACTCTAGCCTAGCCCAGCCATGCTTAGCCTAACCTAGCCAATCCTTGCTCTACTCTAATCTACTATGCTCTACTCTACATTTTATTATTATGCTCTACTATGCTCCATTCTACCATACACTGCTCCACTCTACTCAAGCCTAGCCTAGCCTAGCCATGAATAGCCTAACTTAGCTCAGCTTTACTCTCTCTACTCTACTCTACATTACTCTACTCTACACTACTTTACTTGCTCTGCTCTACTTTGCTCCACTTTGCTCTACTCTACTCGCTATACTCTGCTCTACTCTGCTCTTCTCTACTCTATTCTATTCTCCTCTACTCTATTACTTTAGCCTTACTGAGCCTAACGTAATCTAGCTCTACTCTTCTCTATTCTACATTACTCTACTAAATTTTAGCCTAGCCTAGCTAAGCTTGGCATATCTTAGCCCTACCTACCATTAATAAACCTTGCTCTACTCTACTCTACTCTATTATACTATATCATACTCTACTCTAATCTACTCTTCTCTACTCAACTTTACTCAACTCTAACCTATCCTAGCCTAGCCAAACCTAGCCTAGCTAAGCTTAACCTAGTGTTACTCTACTCTACGCTGCTCAACTCTGCTCTACTCTGCTCTAGTCTACTCTGCTCTATTTTGTACTGCTCTACTCTACTCTGCTCTAATTCACTCTTCTTTACTTTGTTAAACTTTACTCTACTCAACCATACTCAACTATACTATACTCTACTTAACTTTAACCCAGCCAAGCCTTGCCTTGGTTAACATAACCTAGCTCTAATCTTCTCTACTCTACTTTGCTCATCTATGCTTTGCTTTGCTCCACTCTGCTCTATCTTATTCTACTTTATTTTACTCTACTCTTCTTTGCCTTGCTCTACTCTACTCTACTCTACATTAGCATTACCTAGCGATTCCTAGCATAACCTAATCAAGCCCTACTCTACTCTACTCTACTCTAGCCTAGCCTCGCCTACCCTAGCCTTGCCTTTCCTAGACTAGAATAACCTAACTCTCCTCTATTCTGCTCTACTCTACTATAATCTACTCTATTCTACTCCACTCTACTCTACTATATTCTACTTAACACTAACCGAGCCTAACCTAGCTAGCATAGCCTAACCAAGCTCTAGTCTACTCTGCTCTGCTCCGCTCTATTCTGCTTTGATCTACTCTACTCTACTTTGATCCTCTCTACTCTGCTCTACTCTATTCAACTTTGCTTTGCTCTTCTTTGCTATGCTCAACTCTACTCCATAATTCTCTAGCCTAGCCTTTCTTAGCCTAACTAAACTCCTATGCTACTCTACTCTAATCAACTCTATTAAACTCTAGCCTAGCCTAGGTTAGCTTACCCTAGCCTAACCTAACTTAGCTCTACTCTGCTATACTATACTCTACTCTACTCTACTTTAACCTAGTCTAGAATAGTCTAGCTTAACCTAGCTCTACCATAATAAACTTTACTCTAGCTTTGCTTAGCCTAGCCTAGCCAAACCTAGCTCTTCTCTACTTTATTATGCTTTGCTCTTCCTTTTATTGTTTTACTCTACTCCACTCAACTCTGCTCTGCTCTCCTCTATTCTGCACTACTCTGTATTGTTCTACTCTACTTTGCTCCACCCTTCTCTACTCTACTCTACTCTATTCTACTCTAGTTTTGCCTAACCAAGCCTAACTTAGCTCTACTCTACTCTACTATATTATACTATAGCCTAGCTTAGCCTAGCCTTGCCTAACCTAGACAAATTGAGCCTAGCCTAATCTTGCCTAACCTAGTTCTATACTCTATTCTACTCTAGTACAACTCTAATATGCTCTACTCTAATCTACTTTAACCTAGCCTAGTCTACCTAGCTCTACTATGCTCTAGTTTAGCCTAGCTCTACTCTACTCTAGCCTAGCCTAACATAACTCTACTCTACTGTTGCTTAGCCTAGCCTAGTTGAACATAACTTAGCTCTACTCTACTCTACCATGCTCTATGCTACTCTGCTCTTCTCTGCTTTATTTTGCACTACTCTATTTTGCTCTCCTCTACTCTACTCTTCTTTACTTTACTCTACTCTTCTTTACTTTACACCACTCTACACTACTCAACTCTACTCTTACCTAGCTTAGTCGAACCTTGCCTAACCTCACATTACTATACTCCACTCTATTCCATTACATTACTCTGCTCTACTATACTCTACTCTAGCCTAGCTTAGCCAATTTGAGCTCTACTCTACTCTACTCCACTCTTCCCTAGGCTAGCCTTGCCTACCCTAACCTATCTTACCCTTGCCTAGTCGAGCCTAACGTAACTCTACTCGACTCTACTCTAAGCTTGCCTAGCCTAACTGTTATAACCGGTAAAAAAAAAAATTATATGTTTAATCTTCAATAATTCAATTGTGGCTTGGATGATTTCAGATCGACAGTAGGATGAGCCAGGAGCTCAATTAGAGGCTATTGGAATTTCTAAAATTTTCTGGGGATTTTTCGGAGCACCGAGATTTATTTTTTTAAAAAAAACCGGAATTTGGTTTATTTTTACGCACGTGAACCAGACCGGAGCGGTTCAGCGAAGGCGGGCGGTTCGCCGAGGTGCGTTGCGCGTGCGTATGGATAAGCCGTAGATAAGCAGATCGAACGGACGAGATCAGAGGTGGAGATGAACCGGCTGATCGAGTGTTAAGCGGCGTTTTTAGAAGGTCAATCGGCGCTTAATGGGTCTTAACGGGTTATTGCCGGTTTAAGCTGGGTATTTAACCTGATTTGTTCGGCTGTTAGGGTTTCGAACGGCGGCTAGAGGGCGAGGTGTTCGCGGCGAATGGCGGTAAATTCCGGCAGCCTTTCAAGGGGCTTTTGGTAAACCGGAGGTTCGCGGGACAGAGACGAGCATTTTGGTACCGGTTTCGTTCGGCGAGGAGCTGCGGTTGATCGCGTGCGAGCTTCACCGTCGTCGGCGACGAGTAAAGGTAGGAAATTCAGTTTTAAATTAGTTAATTAGTAGAAATTAAAAGCATGGAATATTTTGCTTAATGAACACAAGCATGTGGATGAAAAAATCGGACTTAGTTGAACGCTAATTCTGCGTCTTTTGCAAATTTTGGATTTTCTGGAAAATTTCCCAATTCGCCGAAAAATTTAGTTAATGCTTAGGAGCATGTTAGGGATTTGTATTATCAGTTTGCCATTGAATTAGTTAATTAATTGTTGGAATAATCTTACGGTAATGGTGTACGGGCGAACTCCTTTGGCGAAAATTTTAAATTAGTGGCATTATTGAAACATTAGGATAGTACGAACATCGAATTTTATTTCTCCTTGTTCACGTTCGCCGGAAATCGACGGAAGGAATTGGATTGGTCGGCGATTGCGTCAGTTAGGGTTCGCGGGCGTCGGACCGAGGAAGAAGAAGGGTTTAGATTAATTACGAGTTTATTTAAGTAATTAATGGTATTGTATAATATTTATTAGTAATTATATTTATTTAAGCATCGATCGATTAATGGATTATTAAGGAATTGGTTCGGCGGTGTCGCGGTTCAGCGCGAGGGTTCCGAACCGGAAGCGAACGGTTCAGCGGGATTCGGCGCAGACGGAGGAAATTTAATTATGAAATTAATCCGAATTTTCGGAAAAAGGATATATGTGGAAATTTAAATTTTATTAATTTTCGGAAAAAGGATATATGTGGAAATTTAAATTTTATTAATTCTCGGAAAAAGGATATATGTGGAAATTTAAATTTATTCGGAAATTTTATTCCGAATTTTGGAAAATGGATAAAGGGCGGAAATTGAATCTTTTTGAATTTAATAAATTTCCTGAAGTGAGAAAAAGGTGATTTTTAGAAATCACGTAGTTAAGTTGAAATTTGACTGTTGGAAATTACCCATAAATTCAGTGCAGCTGGATTAGTTGGAAGGAAGTGTGACACTTGGGTGCTACCCAGAATAGTCAGAAATTTTGGTACAGTTTGTGTTGCTTGGATGGCAATGACATGGATTGAGTCAGTTTACTCAGTGTTGGCATATTTCATGGATTGGCATATTGGACCAGAATACTATAGGCCCTATATGATGTTTTAGGGTAGTTGTGGTAGGTAACTGTGCGGTACAGACTTAGCTTCCACAGTATACATGTGGACTGGTATGCACCTTGTTGTATCTGGACACATGTTGCCGAATCTTGGAGTTAGAGCTTGGCAATGACTGTAGGGGCATGAGCTTCTATGGAAATTGTGGGAGAGGACTTCTTGGGACGGTGGCTGAGTCGATCTCTTCTGGTCCATGAGTGTAGGCCTGCGCGCCTGAGAGTGGCAGTGGCAGGGGTGACTCGCCGTGGCTAGCCAAGTGTGTAGGCCTGCGTGCCTGAGGGTGGCAGGGGTGTCTCACGTTGGCTAGAGATCTATGTGACTGGTTCTGTCTATAGTCTCCAGAAGATTGATTGACGAGAGACGCTGCGGTGTCGGGTGCTATGCATTGTGATGCGTGCGTAGAGATGGGCGTGTCCCGCTGGCATGCTTTGCCTAGGCGCCATGCGTGCGCAGAGATGGGCGTGTCCCGCTGGCATGCTGCCTGGGAGCACAGAGGAGAGCTACTTTGGTGTGACTGGGGGTGACTGTGGTTGGTCAGAGTCTGGGACTGAGAGTGCCTTTCCACCATACATTGTTATGCTGTATTCCTATACTCTTGCTATTATCCTTCTCTTGCATGTGAGTTTTTACTAGTTGTCTTTCCTACTGGGCGTAGCTCACTCCTTTATTATCTATATTTTTCCAGCGGCTCGACAGCCTTGACGCCACCCAGATTAGGATGGGATCGTGGTCAGCAGGCTAGTGGAGGATATCTGATCTATGATTTTCTGAGATATTTTGGTTAGTGTGATTGATGCTATTGGATGTATTCAGGGAGACTGTTATTCTTATATCATGTAATATGTGAGGGTGATTCTGACTTATGTATCTAGTTGGATGATATTGTATTTGTTGGACTTGGATCTTATTCTTGTGATGTAGTTTCCATTCACTGTTTTACTTTATTGTCTTGGTGGTATAGTGTGTGGAGTGCCATATTTTATCTGTGGATGTTATGTATCTTATTTTGATGGTGAGGTCATTACATGACTATGGAACTTAACCGTGGGGATTCAGACTTCTATTAGATCGGTTCTCCTACCGGTATGGGTTAGGAGTATGGGGTCTAGTAGGAGTAAACATTGCGCGAGTCCATCTGTTAATTCAGGAGTCATGAACCTGATTTGACGGTGTACCCGGGAGATGGGATCCACATTGTTAAGGAAAGTAGGTGTGTAATGATGTGTTATATCCTATGTTTTTCGTAAGGCTACTCAGGTTGGTATGGGACGATCTGAGCTGTCTATATGTAAAGAAAAAAAAATGTATGCCAAAAATCAGCCTAGGAAAAATGGGGTGTAACACTAACCTAGCCAAATCATGTTCTACTATACTCTACTCTACCCTAGCATAGCCTAACCTAGATTGGCTTCCCTAACTAAACTCTACTCTACTCTACTTTTCTCTACCTTATTCTACTCTAATCTACTATTCTCTACTCTACTCTACTCTGCTTTGCTCTACTCCACTATACTCTATTATACTCTAGCCTAGCCAAGCCTAACCTAGCTCAACTCTATTCTATTTTACTCAGCTCTACTCTACTCTAGTCTACTTTAAGCAAGCCTATCTCTATTCTAGCCTAACATAACCTAGCCTAGCCTAACCTAACCTAGCTCTACCCTACTCTACACTACTCTACTCTTCACTACTCTACTCTACTCTACTCTACTCTATCTTAGCCTAGGCTAGCCGAACCTAACCTAGCTCTATTCTACTATAGTCTCGTCTTGCTTAGCCTACCCTTCCCAAACCTAATCTAGCTATGCTCTTCTCTACTCTGCTCTACTCTACTCTACTCTACTCTACTATACTCTGCTCTGCTTTACTGTACTCTACAAAACTCTACAATAATCTCCTCCACTCTACTCTAGCCTAATTGAGCCTAGACAAGCCAAGCCTAACCTAACTTTGCTCTAGTGTACTCTTTTTTGCTCTACTCTGATTTTCTCTTCTCTATTATACTTTACTATAGTCTAATCTATTCTACTTTTCTCTACTATGTTCTACACTTCTCTACTCTACTCTGCACTGCTCTACTCTGTTCTACTCTACTCTACTCTACCATTCTCTACTTTGCTCTTCTCTACTCTTCTCTACTCCAGCCTTATCTACTCTATTTTAGCCTATTCGAGCCTAGCAAATCCTAACATAGCCTAACCTAGCTTTGCTCTACTCTACTTGGCTCTGCTCTACCCTATTCTTATTTTCTTTGCTCTGTTATTCTCTATTCTAGTCTGCTATACTCGACTTTTGTCTACTCTGTCTACTCTGCTCTACTCTACCTTATTCTACTCTAGTCTACTCTAATCTTGCCTATCGAAGCCTAGCATTACCTAATCTTGCTCTATTGTAGTCTACTCTACTTTACTCTACTCTTGCTTAGCCTAGCCTACCCTAGCCTAACCTCGCTTAATTGAGCTCTACTCTACTTTAGCTAGCCTAGCATAGCATAGCATAGTATAGAATAACCTAGCTCTACTCTGCTCTACTCTACTCTACTCTACGTAGCTCTGCACTACTTTTCTCTACTCTACTCTCCTCTGCATTATACTACTCTACTCTTCTGTTCTGCACTGCTCTTCTTTATTTTGCACTTCCCAACTCTTTTCTGCTTTATTTTACTCTACTTTGCTCTACTCTACTCTACTCCTCACTACTCTACTATGCTCTACTCTGTTGTACTCTAGCTTAACCTATCCTAGCTCGACTATACTCTACTCTCCTCTACTCCACTCTACTCTACTTTACTCTACTCTACTATATTATACTCTACTCAAACCAAGCCTATCCTAACTTAGCTCTATTCGCTCTACTGTATCCTAGTGTAGCCTAGCCAAGCCTAGCCTATCTTATCCAAGCTCTATTGTACTCTACTGTACTCTGTTCTGCTCAACTCTACTTTACACTACTATACTCTACACTAGTCTACTATATTCAGCATTATTCTACTCTACTATACTCTTCTCTAAATTGTTGTGCTCTACACTACTCTACTCTTCTCTACTCTGCTTTGCACTAGTCTGCTCTACTCTACTTTGCTCTGCTATACTCAACTCTGCTCTTCTCTACTCTGCTCTACTTTCCTCTACTCTTCTTTAGCCTTATTTAGCCTAACCTAGCCTATCCAAATTCTACTCTACCATATCTACACTACTCTACTCTACTCTAACCTAACTTAGCCTACTAACCTCTACTCTACTCTACTCTTCTCTACTCTACTCTTCTCTGCTCTACTTTTCTCTTCCTTATTCTACTCTACAATGCTCTACTTTACTTTACTCTTCTCTTCTCTACTCTATTCTACTCAGCTCTACTTTGCTCTACTCTACTTAACCTACTCTACTATACTATATCCTAGCCTAGCCTCGCCTAACTTAACCTAGCTCTACTGCACTTTACTCTACTCTACTCTACTCTACTCAACTCTACTCTATTCTAGCATAGCCTAGCTGAGCCTTGCCTAACCTAGTTATGCTTTACTCTAATCTACTCTGCTCTACTTTACTGTACATTAGCCAAGCCTATCTTAGCCTAACCTAATCGAGCTCTATTCGACTTTATACTGCTCTACTTTACTCGAGCGAAGCCTAACTGATCCAAGCTTGGCTTAGCTTAGCCTTACCTAACCTAGCTCCACTCTACTCTAGTCTTCTCTAGTCAACTCTACTCTACTCTACTCTACTCAACTCTACTCCACTCTACTCTAATATAACCAAGCCTAGCCTCACTTAACCTAGCTCTACTCAACTCTACTCTTCTCTAGCCTTGCTTTGTTTACCTTAGCCTAGCCAATCTTAGCTTTGCCTAGCTTAGCCTAGCTTAACTCTACTCAGCTTTGCTCATTGCTGCTCAGCTCGACTCTATTCTACACTACTGTTCTCAACTCTACTCTACGCTACTCTACTCTTCACTATTATACTCTAGCCTAGCTTAGCCTAATCTAACCTAGCTCTACTCTACTACACACTACTCTACTCTAACCAAACCTAGCCTAGCCTAACTTATGCTAGCCTAGCCTAACTTAGATTTATTCTACACTCTATTACACTCTACTTTATTATACTATATTCTAGCCTAACTTAACCTAGCTTTGCTCCACTATCCTCTGCCTTGCTCTGATCTACTCTACTCTGCTCTAGTCTACTTTGTTCTAGTATACTCCACTCTACTCTACTCTAGCCTAGCCTAGCCAAGCCTAACCTAGCTTTACTCTACTCGACTCTAGGCCTACTCAACTCTACTCTTCTCTACTCTAGCCTAGCCTTGCCTAGCAAGCTTAGCCCAACCAAACCTAGCTCTACTCTACTCAACTTTACTCTGCTCTACTCTACTCTGCTCTAGTCTACCCTAAACTAGCTAAGCCTAACCAAACCTAGCTGTACTCTACTCTACTTTGGTCTACTCTACTCTACTCTCACCTAATTGAGCCTAGCCTATCTTTGCTCTGCTCAGCTCTACTCCTATTTTCTTAGCTCTGTTATACTTTACTCTACTGTGCTCTAATCTAACTTAGCCTAAGCTAGCCTTACCTTACCTAGCTCTACTCTATATTACTCTATTTTACTCTGCTCTACTCTACTTTAGCTTAGCATAGCTTAACCTAGCTCTACTCTACTCTGCTATTGTTTGCTCTACTCTACTCTGCTTCTTCTGCTATGCTCTGCTCTGCTCTACTTTGCTCCACTCTGCCCTTCTCTACTATGCTTTGCTCTACTCTGCTCTGCTCTACTTTACTTTAATCTATTGTACTCTTGTCAAGCCTAGCTTAACTTAGCTTTGCTCTACTCTATTCTACTCTACTCTACTCTACTCTAGCCTAGCTTAACATAGCCAAGCCTAGCCTACAAGTTTTGCTCTACTCTACTCTACTCTGCTCTACTCTACTTTGCTTTACTTTTCTCTACTCTGCTCCACTCACCATTATGCTACTATGTCATTCTCTACTCTAGTCTATACTGCTCTATTTTGATCTGTTCTACGCTACTCTTCTCTACTCTACTTTACTTTGCTCTGCTCCGCTCTATTCTTCTCTGGTCTTCTCTACTCTTATCTGTAATGCTCTACTTGGCTCTACTCTACTCTCCTCTCCTCTAATCACCTCTCCTCTCCTCTCTTCTCTTCTCTTCTCCTCTCCTCTCCTCTCCTCTCCTCTACTCTACTCTACTCTACTCAACTTTACTCCACTCTACTGTGCTCTACTCTACACTACTCTACACTGCATTACTCTACCCTAATATACTCTAGCCTAACAAAGCCTAGCTAAACCTAATCAAGCTCCACTCTACTTTACTCTATTTTACCCTACTCTACTCTAGCCTAGCCTATCCCAACCTAACCGAGCTCTACTCTACTCTTCTTTACTCTACTCTAGCCTAGCCTAGTCTAAAATAGAAAACATAGCTCAACTTTATTTTACTTCTGTCTGCTCTACTATGTTATATATTCAATGCTCTACTCTACTGCTCCACTCTACTCTTCTTTCCTTTACTTTGCTCTGCTCTCCTCCACTCTACTCTACCAAACTCTATTTTTCTCTTCTGTACTCAACTCTACTCTATTATATGCTACTCTACTCTACTCTAGCTTAGCCTAGCCTAACCTAAGTTAGCTCTACCTTACTTTACTATACTACTCTACCCTAACCTAGCTTAGTTTAGCTTAACTTAGCCTAACCTAGCTCTACTCTACACTACTTTACTCCACTCTACTATACTCCACTCTACTTTAGCCTAGCCCAACTTGGCCTAACCAAACTCTAGTCTAATCTATTCCACTCTATTCTACTCTACTCTTCTTATCCTATTTTATTCTACTACACTCTACTCCACTCTACTCTGTTATGCTATCATCCCCTCTACTTCGATTTGCTTTCCTCTACTCTCCTCCCCTCCCCTCTCCTCTCTTCTCCTCTACTCTACTCTACTCAACAATACTCTATTCTACTCTACTCTACTTTACTCTACTATATTTAACTCTACTCTACTCTACTATAAGCCTAGCCTAACATAACATACCCTAGCCTAGCCTAAGCTAGCTTACCCCAGTTACCATAGCCTAGCTTAAGCTAAGCTAGCTATGCTTTACTCTACTTTACTATACTCTATTATAGTCTATTGTACTCTACTCTAATTAAGCCTTACTTAGCTGAGCCAAATCTAGCTCTACTCTACTTTTCTCTACTCTACTCAATTCTAGCCTTGGCATGCCTAGCCTAGCCAAACTTAGCTCTACTCTACTTGGCTCTGATCTACTCTGTTATGTTGTACTCTATTCTATTATACTTTACACTACCTTACTCAAGCTAAGCCTAGCTTAACCTAAACTAACCTAGCTGTACTCAATTATACCCTACTTTACTCTAGCTTAACCTAACCTAGCCTAGCTTAACCTAGCTTTACTCTACTCTACTCTACTCTTCTCTTCTTTACTCAACTCTACTTTGCTCTACTCTGTCATGCACTTCTTTGCTCTGCTCTACTCTACTCTTCTCTGATCAGCTAAGCTTAGTTGAGCTCAGCTATGCTTTGCTCTGCATTGCTCTTCTCTACTCTATAATGCTCTACTCTACTCTACTCCACTCTACTCTACTTTACTCTAATTTACTCAACTCTACTTTACTCTAACATTGTCTAACTAGCCTCACTTAGCATAGCTTACCTTAAGCAAGGTCTACTATGCATACTTTGCTTTGTAGTACTCTACTATTTTCTTTTCTCCTCTACTTTGCCTTGCTCTACTATACTATGCTCCACTCTATCCTTCTCTACTTTGCTCTATTCTACTATACTCTGCTGAACTCTAAACAGGCCTAGCCTAACCTAGCATAGCCACTCTAACCTTGCCAAGCCTAATCTTGCACTAGTCTAGTCTACTCTACTTTAGCCTACCCTAACCTAACCTAGCCTAGCTCTACTCTACTCTACTTTACTCTATTTACTCTACTCTACTCTACTCTACTTTAGCCTAACTTTGCCTAACTTAGCTGAACTTAGCTCTACTCTACTATACTCTATTCCACTCTAGTTTACTATATTTTAGCCTAGCTTAGCCTAGCCAAGCCTAACCAAACCTAGCTCTACTCTACTTTACTCTACTGTACTTTAATCTACTCTACTACACTTTACTCTAACTTAGCCTAGCCTAGCCTAGATCAACTCGACTGTACTCTATCCTACTCTACTCATCTTAACTCAACTCTATGCTAGCTTAGAATAATTTAGTTGAGCCAAGCCCAGCCTATTCTAGCTCTGCTCTGTTACACTCTGCTATACTCTTCTCTACTTTGCTCTACTCCTCTCTATTATACTCTAGCCTAGCCTACCTAACCTAGCTCTAATCTACTCTACTCAACTCTACTCTTCTCTTACCTAGCCTGACCTACAATAGTCTAGCCTAGCCTAACTTAGCTATACTCTACTCTATTATACTCTAATCTACTCTACTCTAACCTAGACAAGCCTAGCCAAACTTATCCTAGATCTACTCTTCTCTGCTTTACTCTAATCTACTCAAGCCTAGCGTAGACTAGCCTAACGTAACATAACCTAGCTCTACTCTACTCTAATCTGCTTTACTTTGCTCTACTCTACTCTGCTCTGCACTACTTCACTCCACTCTGCTCTACTTAGCTTAGCTTAGCTCTACTATACTTTGCTCTGCTCTCCTCTCCTCTTCCCTATTGTGTCCTACTATACTCTACTTTAGCCTAGCTTAGCCTAAACTAATCAAGTTATACTCTACTCTAGCCTAGCTTAGCCTAGCCTAACCTAGCTCTACTCAACTCTACTACACTCTACTCTACTATACTCTACCATACTCTACTCTACTTTACTCTACTCTATTCAGCTCTGCACGACTATACTCTATTCTGATCTACTCTACTTTACTCTACTCTACTCTACTTTACTCTAGCCTAACCTAGCCTAGCCTAAGCACTCTAGCCTAGCCAAGCCTAGCCTGATCATGTCTAACCTTGCTATACTCTACTCTACTCTAGGTTAGGCTAGCCTAACCTAACTTAGCTCTACTCTACTATACTCTACTCTACATTGCTCTACTCTACTCTACTTTGCTCTACTTTACTTTACTATGCTTTACTCTGCTCAACTCTACTCTACTCTACTCTTCTCTGCTCTACTCTTCTTTAATCCACTCTACTCTAGCCTAGTCTAGCCAAGCTTAGGCTAGTCTAGCCTAGCCTAGCCTAACCTAGCTGTATGCAACTCTACTATACTCTACTCTATTGTACTCTATGTTGTTATACTCTAGCCTTACCTTTTCTAGCCTAGCCTACCCTAGCCTTGCCTAACCTAGCTCTACTCTACTTAACTCTACTTTACTCTACTGTAATTTACTCAATTATATTCTTCTCTATTATACTCTACACTAACTTATCCTAACCTAGCCTAACTTAGCCTAACCTAGCTCTACTCTACTCTATACTATCCTACTATACTTTACTCTACCCTACTTTAGCCTAACAAAGTTTAGCCTAGCCTAGCCTAACCCAAACTTGTTATGCTTGGCTCTTGTTTACTCTACTTTGCCCTACTCTACACAGCTCTGCTCTACTCTACTCTGCTTTTCTTTGGTCTACTCTACTCTACTATATTCTATCCTACCCTAGCCTAACTTAGCTCAATCTACTCTACTCTACTCCATAATACTCCACTCTAGCCTATCCTACCAAGCTTACCCTAACCTAACCTAGCTCTTCTCTACTATACTCCACTCTTCTCTAATCTCCTCTCCTCTAGTATACTCTACTCTACTAAAGTTAACTCTACTCTAATCCTGCCTAGCCTAGCCTAACTTAGCTCTACGTTCGCCTAGCCCAACATAGCTTAGCCAAGCCTAACTAGCTCTGCTCTACTCTCCGTTGCTCTGCTATGCTCTGCTCTACTCTATCCTACTCTACCCTACTAACCAAGCTCTACTCTACTCTAGCCTCACCTCACTTAACTTAGCTCTACATTGCTCAGCTTTGCTTTGCTCTACTTTGCTTTGCTCTACTCTGCTCTACTCTACTCTACTCTACTCTACTATACTCCACTCTACACTACTCTACTCTAGCTTAGCCTAACCCTAGGTCCACTCAACTCTGCTCAACTTTAGCCTAGCTTAACCTAGCATAGCCTAGCCTAGCCTAACCTAGCCTAACTACGCTCTGCTCTACTCTTCTCTACTCTTCTCCACTCTTCTCTACTCTTTTCTACTCTGCTTTGCTCTACTCTACTATACTCTACTCTGCTTTACTCTACACCACTTAAGCAAAGATGAGCCTTGCTGAGCCTAGCCTAGCCAAACCTATCCTAGCCTAAACTAACATAGCCTAACCTAACCTAGCTCTACTCTACTCCACTATACTCTACTTACTTTACTCTAGCCTAGCCTAACCTTGCTCTACCCTACTCTATTATACTCTACTTTACTCTACTCTACTCCACTCTATTCTACTATACTCTACTCTACTATACTCTCACTTATCTTAGCTTAGCCTAACCTAGCTATACTCTAATCTATTTAACTCAGCTCTGCTTTGATCTAATCTACTCTACTCTAGTTAGCCCTGCTCTACTCTACTCTGCTCTTCTCGACTCAACTCTACTCCATATTAGCCTTTCCTAGCCTAGCCTAGTCGAACCTAGCCCTGCTCTACTCTACTCTACACTACTCTACTCTACTCTTCTCTATTCTACTCTAATCTAGCCTAACCTAGCCAACCCCAGCCTAGCCTAACTGAGCTCTACACTACCGCACACTACTCTACTCTACTCTATTCTACTCTAACTTAGCATAGCATATCCTAGCCTAACCCAACTCACTCTACTCTACTAAACTCTACTCTATCCTATCATATCCTAGTCGAGCCTTACCTAGCCTTCTCTAGCCTTTTCTTGCTTACCCTAACCAAACTCTGCTCAACTCTTATCCACACTGCTCTGCTCTGCTCTATTTTACTATGCTCTGCTCTACTCTACTTTACTATGCTCTAGATAACCTTAGTCTAACCTAACTCCCTATTGTTTACTCTACTCTACTCTACTCTAGCCTTGCGTAGCATAGCCTAGCCTACTCTTACCTACCCTAGCCAAACCTTGCTATACTCCACTCTACTCTACTCTACTCTACCTCACACTACTCTACTCTATCCTAGCCTAACCTATCTGTACTCTGCTCTCTTCTATTCTACTCCACTATGCTCTACTCTACTCAACTCTATCTTAGCCTAGCCTAGCCTAGTCTAATCTTACTCTACTCTACACCACTCTACTCTATTATACTGTACTCTACTCTACTCTATTTTAGTTTTCTCTATGTTAATCTACTCTACTAAGCTCAACAATACTCTACTCTACTCTACTTTAATCTTTTTTACTCTACTCTACTCTAGCTTTGCCTATCCTAACCTTGCCTAGTTATTCTCTACTCCCCTCTACTTTACTCTACTCTACTTTACTCTGATCAGCTCTGCTCTTCTCTGCTCTACTCTACTCTACTATACCCTATTAAACTTTGGCCTAACTAGCCTATCCTAACCTAACTTAGCTCTACTGTACTCTACTCTACTCTACTATAGCATGGCCATGCCTAGCCTAACCTAGCTCTACATTACTGGACTCTTCTCTACTATACTATACTCAACTCTACTCTACTCCACTCTAACCTCGCCTTGCCTAGCCTAACCTAGTATAGCTTACCCTAACTTTGGTCTACTATGCTTTTCTCTGCTCTACTCTACTTTGTTCCTCTCTGGTCTTCTCTGTTATACTCTTCCATGCTTTGCTCTACTTTATTCTACTCTAACCCATCCTAGCCTAAATGAGTCAAACCTAATTGGGCTCTTCTCTACTCTACTCTTCTATATGTTACTCTACTTTATTTTACTCTACACTAGCCTAGCATAACTTATCTTAACCAAGCCTATCCTAGCCTAACCTAACTCTACTCTACCCTATTATATTATTCTCTACTATACTCTACTCTACTCCAACCTAGCCATGCCTAGCATATCCTAGCCCTACTCTTCTCCACTTTACTTTAGCCTGCCCTAGGCTAGCCTTGCTTATCCTAGCTTCCACTTTGCTCCTCTTCTCTATTGTACTCTGCTTTACTCTACTTTACTCTACTTTACTCTACTCTACTCTATTGTACACTAGCCAAGCCTATCCTAGCTTAACCTAGCTCACCTCTACTTTACTCTACTCTACTCTAGTCTCCCCTAGCCTAGCTTAGCCTTGCCTAGCTTAACCTAGCCTAACCTAACCTAACCTAGCCTTACTCTACTCTACTCTACTATACTCCACTCTATTGTACTCTACTCTACTCTCCCTACTCTACTCCATACTACTCTACTCTAAACTAGTCAAGCCTAGCTTAGCCTAACTTAGCTTTACTCTAGTCAACTTTATCCTAGCCTAGCCTAACATAGCTCTTCTCTAGCATGCTCTAGTATGCTCTACTTAGCTCTACCTTACTCTACCCTACTTTAACCTTGCCTATCCTGACTAGCCCAGCTATTCTCTACTCTGCTCTACTTTACTCTGCTCTACTTTGCATTGATCTGCTCTACTCTTCTTTGTTCTACTCACTCTACTCTATACTATTATACCTTATTAAACTCTAGCATGACTTAGCCAAGCCTAACTTAACCTTGCTCTAGTCTACTATACTCTACCTACTCTACTCTAGCATGGCTGTGCCTAGCCTAACCTAGCCTAGCCTAACTTAGCTCTATACAACTTGACTCTTCTCTACTATACTATGCTAAACTCTACTGTACTCTACTCTACTCTACTTTAACCAAGCCTTGCCTAGCCTTACCTAGTATAGCTTAGCCTAACATAACTCTACTATGCTTTGCTCTGCCTTAGTCACAGCTCTCCTCTTCTTTCTTTGTTCTGCTCTACTATACTCCTCCCTGGTCTTCTCTATTTTGCTCTTCCAAGCTTTGCTCTACTCAATTCTACTATAGCCTAACCAAGCCTAAACAAGCCAAACTTAATCGGGCTCTGCTCTACTCTACTATACTAACCACTAGCCTAGCTTAGCCTACCCTAACTTAGCCTAGCCAAGCTTAACCTAACTCTACACTACCCAACTCTACTCTAGTCAATTATGTTATTCTTTGCTCTACTTTACTCTACTCTAGCCTACCTAGCTTAGCTTTTTCTAGCCCTGCTCATATCTACCCTACTTTAGCCTACCCTAGCCAAGCCTAGCCTAACCTACCTTCCACTTATCTCCTGTTCTCTACTTGACTCTACTCTACTCAACTCTAATGTACTCTAGCCTAGCCTATTCTTGCTTAACCTAGCTCACCTCTACTCTACTATAGTCTAGTCTAGCCTAGCCTAACTTAACCTAGCCAAACCTAAGCTAACCTAGCTCTACTTTACTCTACTCTCCTTTACTCCACTTTACTCTACTCTACTCTACTCTCTCTACTTTACTCTACTCTACTCTACTCTAACCAAACTTATCCAAGCTTAACCTAACCTAACTTTACTCTACATTACTCTAGCCTCTAGCCTACCTCAGCCATGCCTAACTTAGCTCAGCCTTGCCTGACCTAGCTCTGCTCTGCTCAGCTCTACTCTTTTTTGCTCTGCTCTATTATGCTCTACTCATCTCTTCTCTACTCTACTCTACTCTGCTTTATTCTACCCTACTCTGCTCTACTTTGCTCTACTATACTCTAGCATAGCCTAGCTTAATGTAGATCTTCTGCTTTACTCTACTCTAGCCTAACCTAGCCTAACTAAGCTCTACTCTACTCTAACTAGCCTAAGCTAGCCTAACATGGCTCTACCCTACTCTATAACTCTACTAAACTCTACTCTTTTCTACTCTAGCCTACCCTAGCCTATCCTAACTCTACTTTACTCCACTCTACTATGCTCTACTCTACTCTACTCTTCTTTGCTCTACTCTATACTATTCTACTCTACTCTAGCCTACCCTAACCTAGCCTAGCTTATCCTAACCTAGCTCTACTCTACTCTACTCTACTCAACTTAGCTCTACTCTACTCTACTCTATATTATCCTAGCCTTGTCTAGCCTACCCTAACTTGCTCTAGCATGCTCTACTCTATTCTAACCTTTCCTAGGATAGCCAAGCCTAACCTACCCTCACTAACATAGCCATTCTCTACATTTCTCTACTCTACTTCTCTCTGCTCTACTCTTCTCAACTTTACTATGCTCTACTCTATTTTTTCTACTCTACTCTACTTTGCTCAGCTCTACTCAGCTCTCCTCTAATCTCTTTTTACTCTACTTTACTCTACTCTACTCTATTTTACTCTAACCAAGCCTAGTCTAGCCTTGCCTTACCTTCCTCTACTTTACTCTACTCTACTCTACTCTACACTACTCAAGCCTTGCCTAACCTAACCTAGCTTAGCCTAGCCTAAATAAGCTCAACTCTACTTTACTCTACTATACTCTACTCTACTCTAACATAACCTAACCTTGTGTAACCTAACTTAGCTTTACTCTACCCTACTCTAGCATAGCCTACCCTAGCTTAGCCTTATCTAGCCTAACTCTCCTTTGCTCTAGTTTAATCTTTTCTACTCCATTTAGCTCAACACTACTCAATTATGTTATACCTTACTCTGCTCCACTATACTCTAGTCCTACCCTAGCCTAACCTAGCTCTACTCTACTCTACTCTACTCTACTCAACTCTACTTTACTCTCTAACCTATCATAGCCAAGCCTAACTAGCTCTATCCTACTCTACTCTACTCTACTCCACTCTACTCTTCTTTAGCTTTACCTACCCTAACCCAGCTCTACTCTACTCTATATTACTCTACTCTACTATACATTTTTCTTAATTCTATTCAACTTTTCTCTATTTTATGCTCTGCTCTACCCTGCTCTCCTCTACTTTGCTTTACTCTTCTCTGGTCTGCTCTTCTCTGATCTACTTCACTCTACTTATCTATACTCTCCTCTACTTTTCTCTATTAAACTCTACAGAACTCTACTCTACTTTACATTGCTCTACTTTACTATAGCTAGTCTAGTCGAGCCTAGCCTATCCTATTCAAGCCAAGCTTAGCATAACCTAGCTCTACTCTACTTTTCTCTATTTTGCTCTACACAACTCTATTCTACTGTACTCTACTCTACTCTACTCTAGTCCACTCTAACCTAGGCTAGCCTAGACCAACCTAGCTTTACTCTACCCTACTCTTCTCTTATCTACTCCACTCTACTCTACTCTACTACACTATACCCTACTCTAGCCTAACCAAACCTACCCTAGCAAGGCCTATCCTAATCTAACTATGTTGTGCTCTACTCTACTTTGCTTCACTCTTTCCTATTCTCTTTACTCTGCTCTATTCTACTCTACTTAACTTTGTTCTTCTATGCTTTGCTCTATTCCACTTTATTCTATTTTACTCATAACCTATTATAGCCTAACCAAGCTCTACTCTATTCTACTTTATTATACTTTACTCTACTTTACCTAACTCTACTCTACTCTAAACTAAAATACCATACCCAACCCTACCTTAACCTAGCCTATAGCTTAGCCCAACCTAACAAAGCTCGAGTCTACTCTACTCTACTGTAGCCTAGCTTAGACAAACCGATCCTAACTTAGCTCTTCTCTAATCTAGTCTACTCTACTCTACTCAACTCTAACCTATTATACTCTACTCTAACCTAGCCTAGCCTAGCTTAACCTGGCTCTGATCTACTCTACTTTTTTCTACTCTACTCTACTCTACTATGCTCTACTCTCATCTAGTTTGCTTGACTCTACACAACCCTCCTCTATTCTACTATTCTTTGCTCAGCTCACCTCTCTTCTCCTCTCCTCTGTTCTCCTCTCCTCTCCTCTCCTCTCCTTTACTCTACTCTTCTCTACTTTACTCCATACTACTCCACTCTATTCTAATATACTCTACTATACTCTACTCTATTCTACTCTACTCTAACCTAGCCTAGCCTTGCCTAATCTAGCTCTACTCTACTCTACTCTACTCTATTCTACTCTAGCCTAGCCAAGCCTAGCCTTACTTTACTCTACTCTGCTTTACTCTACTCTATTCTACTTTAGCTTAGCCTAGCCTAGCCTTTCTCTACTCTACTCCACTTCACTTTACACCACTCTACTCTATTCTACTCAACTCTATCCTACCCTTGCGTAACCTAACATAGCCTTGCTTAACCTAGTTTTTCTCAACCATACTCTGCTCTGTTTTGTTCTACACTACTCTAATCTACTACATAATATTTTACTCTACTCTACTCTACTCTTTTACTTTGCTCTGCTCGGCTCTACTCTGCTCTAACAGCTCTCTACTACTCTACTTTATTCTACTTTACTATACTCTACTCCACTCCACTCGCTTTGACTACTATACTGTACTATAATCAACTCTACTCTACTCTAGCCTAACCAAGCTCTACTCTACTCTACTCTACAATACTCTAAGCTAGCATTGCCTTGCCTAGCCTACCCTAAGCTAAACAAGCTCTACTTTACTCTACTCTACTTTAGCCTAGCCTCACCTAGCCTACCCTTGCCTAACCCAACCTAGCTAACCTAGCTCAACTCTACTCTACTGTACTCTTCTCTACTCTAACAAAACCTAGCCAAGCCAAGCCAAAGTTTACTCTACTCTACTCTATTATCCTCTAGCCTAGCCTTGCTTCAGCTTGCTCTTCTCTGTTCTACTCTACTCTACTATGCTTGACAATGCTCTACTATGCTTTGCGCTTCTCTGCTTTGCTGTACTCTATTATGCTGTACTCTACTCTACTCTAACCAAGCCTAGCCAAGCTTAGCCTGCCTCATCATAGCCTACCCTAGCTCTACTTTACTAAACTCTACTCTACTCTATTCTACTCTACTCTACTATAACCTAGCCTCACATAGGTAAGCTTAACATAGCCTAGCTTAACCTAGCATTGCCTAACCTAATCTGACTTTCCTTTGCTCTACTTTACACTGCTATATTCTACTCCACTCTGCTCATCTCTTCTCTACTATATTCTAATCTACTCTACTCTACTCTATTCTACTCTACTCTACTCTACTCTAGCCTTGCCTAGCCTAGCCTAGCCAAGCCTAGCCTAACCTAGCCAAGCCTAACCTAGCTCAGCTCTACTCTTGTCTAATATACTCTACTACATAACACATTCGTCTACTCTAGCCTGGCTTAGTATACTCTAACCTAGCCTAGCCTATTCTAGCTGAACTTAGCCTAAGCTAACCTAGCTTTACTCTACTCTAATAACCTTCATTCTACTCTACTCTACTCTACTCTTGCTTACTCTTCTCCACTCAACTTTACTCTACTTTGTGCTACACCACTTTAATATACCTTACTCTACCCTTCTCTACTTAAACTTAGCCTAGCCTAACCTAACATAACCTAGCTCTACCCTACTTTACTCTACTATACTCTATTAAACTCTATTCTAATCTAGCCTAGCCTAACATAGCTTAACCAGGGCTAGCATAACCTAGCTCTACTCTACTTTTGTCTACTTTACTCTACTTTGCTCTACTATGCTCTGCACTGCTCTGCTTTCCTTTGCTTTACTCTGCTATGCTCTGCTCTACTCTACTTTACTCTACTCTACTCTACTATACTCTAGCCTAGCCTATCCTAGCCTCGATTTACTCTACTCTACTTTACTCCACTTTAGCTTAGCTTAAAATACTTTAGCCTAGCAAATCCTAACTTTGCTCTACTCTACTCTACTCTACTCTACTCTGCTCTACTCTACTTTACTCTACTTTTCTCTACTCTACTCTACACTCCTCTACTCTGTTATGCTCTTCTCTACTCTTCTCTAGTCTAGTTAACTTTTCTCAATCTACTCTCCTCTGCTCTATTCTTCTATGCTCTTCTTTGCATTACATTGCTCTACACCACTCTACTCTTTTATTCTTTGCTCTGCTCTACTCTACTTTATTATGCTCTGCCCAACTTTGCTTTATTATGCTCTCCTCTCCTTACCTCTCCTCTCCTTTCCTCTCCTCTCCTTTATCCTCCTCTCCTCTCCTCTACTCTACTCTATTCTACTCTAGTCTACTCTATTCTACTCTACTTGAGCCTAGCATAGCCTAAACAAACCTAACATAGAATAACTTAGCTCTGCTCTACTTTAGTCTACTCTTCTCTATTCTAATCTACTCTATATTACTCTGGTCTACTCCACATTACTTTGCTTTACTCTTCTACTCTACTCTACTCTACTTTGCTCTACATTTCTCTGCTCTACTCTCTTCTCCTCTCCTCTCTTCTACTCTACTCTACTCTACTCTACTTTACTTTAATCTGTTATGCTCTACTCTAGTCCACTCTACTCTACTCTACTCTAGCCCAGCCTAGCCAAGCAAAACCTTGCTCTACTATACTCTACTCCACTCTACTCTACTCTAGCCTACTCTAACCTACCCAACATAGCCTAGCCTAGCCAAACCTATGCTTGCTCTACCATACTAAACTCCACTCTACTTACTCTACTACACTTTACTCTACTACAATCTAAACTAGCTTAGCCTGGCCTAACCAAGCTCCATAATACTCTACTCTACTCTATTCTTGCCTAGCCTTACCTACATTAACCTAGCCTAGCCATGACTTACTTAATCCAGCTTTAGTCTACTCAACTCTACTCTACTATGCTATGCTCTATTCTACTCTTCTCTACTCTATTATGCTACACTTAGCTCTGCTCTTCTCAGCTCTACTCTACTCTATACTACAACCTGACTTTGCCCTACTCTACTCTACTCTAGCCTAGCTTAAAATAGCTCTACTCTACTCTATTATATTTTACTCTAATATAACCTGGCCTAGCCTAGCCTAACCTAACCTTCCTAGCCTACCCTAGCCTATCCTAACAAAACTCTACTCTGCTCTACTCTACTTTACTCTACTCCACCCAAGCCATGCCTAACCTAGCTAAGCCTAAACTAGCTCTACTCTACTCTACTCTATTCAACAACACTTACCTAGCCTACCTGAGCTTAGCTAGCCTTGTTAAGCTCTACTCTAGTTTACTTTACTCTGGTCTAGTTCAGCTTATCCTAACTTAGCATTACCTAGCTCTACACTGCTCTGCTTCAGTCTACCCTAATCTGCTCTATTATGCTCTACTCTACTCAAGCTTAGGGTAGCATAGCCTAACCTTGCCTTGTCTAACCAAGCACTACACTACTCTACTCTAGCCAAGCTTAACCAAGCTTAAACAAGCCTAGCCTAACCTAGCTCTACTCTACTCTACTCTATTATACAATCCTTTACTCTATTATACTTTACTCTACTATACTCTAACCTAGCCTAGCATAGCTTACAGTAACCTAAATTTATTATGCTTTTCTTTGCTCAACTCTACTCCCCTCTGGTTTGCTTTACTCTACTTTTCTCTACTTTGCTCTACTTTCCTCTACTCTACTCTACTCTATTCTTCTTAACTCTGCTCAACTTTGCTCTACTCTGCTCTGTTCTCCTCTACAATACTCTACTCTAACCTAGCTTACCCTAGACTAGCTTAGCCTACCCAAGCTCTACTCTACTCTTCTCTTTTCTGTGCTACTCAACTCTACTCTATCCTACTTAATTTACTCTATCTACCATATTATAGTCTATTCTACAATACTCTACTCTATTTTGACCTAACATAGCCTTGGCTAGCCTAACCTAGCACTACTCTGCTAAACTCTCCTCTTGCCTAGCCTACCCTAACCTAGCTTTGCTTTACTCTACTCTGCTCTGCTCTTCTTTACTCTACTCTGCTCTACTCTTCTTTGCTTTCTTCTTCTCTACTCTTCTCTACTATACTATACTCTACTTTACACAACTCTACTCTAACTTAACCTAGCCTAACATAACCTAAAGTTTCTCTACTCTATGCCACCCTACTCTATTCTACTATATTATACCTAGCCTTGCCTAGCCAAGCAAAGAATAACCTAACCAAGGTCTACTCTACTCTACTCTACTATGGTTTTCTCTATTTTGCTATGCTATACTTTCCTATAGTTTACTCTATTCTACTCTACTCTACTCCACTCTATCGTACTTTAGCCTAGCTTATCTTATCTCTACTCTACTCTACTCTACTCTACTTTGCTCTACTCGACTCTACTCTAGCATAGCCTAGCCTAGCTTAACTTAGCTCTACTCTATTCTGCTCTTCTTTGCTCTACTGTATTCTCTACTCTACTCTACTCTCTTTTGCTCTACTATACTCTTCTCTACTTTGCTCTGGTCTACTCTGCTTTGCACTACTCTGCTCTGCTCTACTCATCTCTGCTCTACCTTGCTATGCTCTGCTTGGCTCAACTCTGCTCTCTTCTCCTCTCTTATCCTCTCTTTTTTCCTCTCCTCTCCTTTACTCTACTCTACTCCACTCTACTCTTCTCTTCTCTACTCCACTCTACACCACTCTACTATATTCTTCTCTACTTTATGCAACTCTAGCCTAGACTTGCCTAATCTAGCTCTACTCTACTCTACTCTACTCTACTCTACACTACTCTACCTAGCTTAACTTAGCCTAGCCTAGCATAGCCTACCTTATCCTAGCCTTGTCTAACCAAGCTCTACTCTACTCTACTCTTGCTTAGCATACACTAATCTATCTTAGCTCTACTCTGCTCTACTCTGCACTGCTCTACTCTACTCTACACTACATTACCCTACTATGCTATGCTCTACTCCACTCTATATTGCTCTACTCTGCTCTACTTTACTCTTCTCTGCTCGGCTCTACTCCACTCTCCTCTTCTTTACTCTACTCTACTCTACTTTACCCTACTCTATTATACTATATCTACTCTAATCTACTCTCAGCCTAGCCTACCTTAGCTTATCCTTGCTCTACTCTACTATAATCTAGTCTAACCTAGCCTATCCTAACCTAACCTAGCTCTACTCTTTTATATTCTTTCTTACACTACTTTACTCTAATCTACTCTACTATACTCTACTCTAACTTAGCCTAGCCTAGCCTAATGAAGCTCTACTCTACTCTACTCTAGCTTATCCTTGTATAGCCTAACCTAGCTCTACTCTACTCTACTTTGCTTTACTATGTTATGCTATGCTCTGCTCTACTCTCTTTTTCTCTACTTTGCTCTACCCTGCTCTATTCTACTCTACTCTACTATACTCTGCTCTACTCTATTATGATCTACTCCACCCTACTCTACACTATACTTTAGCAAAGCTTAGCTTAGGTTATCCTAACCTAGCTCTACTCTACCTTATTCTACACTACTATACTCTACACTACTTCATTCTAACCAAGCCTAGCATAGCCTAACCTAACCTAACAAAGCTTAGCCAAACATAGGTCTTCTCCACCCAACTTAACTCTGCTTTACTTTTCTCTACTCTACTCTATTATGCACTACTTCTCACTACTCTACTCTACTCTAGCCTAGCCTCACCTAACCAAGCAAAATATAGGTCTACTTGACTCAACTCTACTCTACTCTAATCAAACTTATTCTACCTTAATTTGTCCTAGCCTAGCTTAGGCCAACGAAACGTAGCCCTAATCTACTCTACTCAACCATACTCTACTTTATTATACCCTACTCTATGATAATGTACTCTACCCTACTTTACTCTACTCTACTATTATATACTATACTCTACTCTAACCTAGCCTAGCCTAACCTAACCTAACTCTACTCTACTTTACTCTGCTTTGCTCTACTCTACTCTAATTTAGCCTTGCTTAGCCAAGCTTAACATAGCTCTGCTCTACTTTGCTCTACTTTATTATGCTCTACTATACTTTTTTGTTCTCTACTCTAGTCTACTCTGCTCTACTTGGTACCACTCTACTCTGCTCTACTCTACTCCACTGCACACTATTATGCTCCAACCAAGCCTAGCTTAGCCTTACCTCGCTTAACCTTGACTAGCCTAGCCTATCCTAACTTAGGAAACCTCTACTCTACTCCACTCATCTCGACTCTACTCTACTCTTCTCTATTCTACTCTTGCTTAACATATCCTAGCCTTGCCAAACTTAGTTCTGTTATGCTTTACTCTACACTACTCTTCTCTACTCTACTTTGCTCTACTCTACTCTACTTAGCTCTACTCTATTATACTCTGCTCTACTCTACTCTACTATATTCAACTCTACTTTACTCAACTCTACCCTACTCTACTCTGCTTTTCTCTACTTTACTCTACACTTCTTTGCTCTATTATACTCTACTATGCTTTCCTCTTATCTACTTTGCTCAACTCTATCCTACTTTACTCTGACCTAACCTAGCTTAGCCTACCTTAACTAAGCTCTACTCTACTCTACTTTAACCTAACCTTGCCTAGCCTAACCTAGCTCTACCCTACTCTACTCTACTCTACTCTATTCTATTATAGCTTAGCTTAGCGTAGCCTAACCCAGCTCTACTCAACTCTACACTACTCTGCTCTTTTTTGTTATGCTTTTCTTTTCTCTCCTCTATCTACTCTTCTCCACTCTACTCTGTTCTATTCTCCTCTTTTCTCTTTTACTCTGCCCTCCTTTGCCCTATTATTCTCTGCTTTCCTCTACTCTGTTATACTCTTCTCTACTCTCCTATACTCTGCTCTACTAATTTCTTCTCTACAAAAC